>SJYX01007022.1:449249-479373 GCA_006410675.1 Oreotragus oreotragus
CTAACCTGCCTCTTGAGAAATCTGTATGCAGGTCAGGAAGCAACAGTTAGAACTGGACATGGAACAACAGACTGGTTCCAAATAGGAAAAGGAGTACGTCAAGGCTGTATATTGTCACCCTGCTTATTTAACTTATACGCAGAGTACATCATGAGAAACGCTGGACTGGAAGAAACAAGCTGGAGTCAAGATTGCCGGGAGACATCTCAGTAACCTCAGATATGCAGATGACACCACCCTTATGGCAGAAAGTGAAGAGAAACTAAAAAGCCTCTTGATGAAAGTGAAAGAGGAGAGTGAAAAAGTTGGCTTAAAGCTCAACATTCAGAAAACGAAGATCATGGCATCCGGTCCCATCACTTCATGGGAAATAGATGGGGAACCTGTCAGACTTTATTTTTTTGGGCTCCAAAATCACTGCAGATGATGATTGCAGCCATGAAATTAAAAGACGCTTACTCCTTGGAAGAAAAGTTATGACCAACCTAGATAATATATTCAAAAGCAGAGACATTACTTTGCCAACAAAGTTCCGTCTAGTCAAGGCTATGGTTTTTCCAGTGGTAATGTATGGATGTAGAATTGAACTGTGAAGAAGGCAGAGTGCCGAAGAATGGATGCTTTTGAACTGTGGTGTTGAAGACTCTTGAGAGTCCCTTGGACTGCAAGGAGGTCCAACTAGTCCATTCTGAAGGAAATCAGCCCTGGGATTTCTTTGGAGGGAATGATGCTAAAGCTGAAACTCCAGTACTTTGGCCACCTTATGCAAAGTGTTGACTCACTGGAAAAGACATGCTGGGAAGGATTGGGGGCAGGAGGAGAAGGGGACGACAGAGGATGAGATGGCTGGATGGCATCACTGACTCGGACTTGAGTCTGAGTGAACTCTGGGAGTTTGTGATGAATAGGGAGGCCTGGCGTGCTGTGATTCATGGGGTCGCAAAGAGTCGGACACGACAGCGATTGAACTGAACTGGGCAAGACAGTTGCCGCTCTGATCTTCATTGTTTCCATTTACTAAACAGGATGTTGTTCATCACTAAGTTATGTCCGACTTTTTGCAACCTCATGGACTGCAGCATGCCAGGCTCCTCTGGCCTCCACTATTTGCTGGAGTTTGCTCAAACTTGAGTCCATCGAGTCGCTGATACCATCCAACTATCTAATCCTCAGTCACCCCCTTCTCTCCTTGCCCTCAATCCTTCCCAGCATCAGTCTTTTCCAAAAGAAAAGGAAAATGAGAGTTAATTTGTAGGACTGCTCTAAGAATATACAATAACGTATGTAGAATGCCTATTATTTTTTATGGAACTAGTTTCATAACTTTGACCAAATAATAATTTCCCACTAGTGAGAAATTTGTTCTTTTCCTGCATGTTGGGGAAGTTGGGAGGAACACAAAAGAGTGGTGAGTGTGGAAAGGGACTGTCCAGTCAGCCAGATCAGCTGAATCTAGTATGAAGGTAAAGGAAGTGATGTCATAGGTCGCATTCACATTATATGATGAGATGTCCCAGAGGTACTCCAAATACAGAGACTACAGCTGACCAAGCCATGGTTTACCAGATTCTGTAGTCAGTAGCACCAGCTAATCTTGAAAATGTCTTAAGCAGCCAAAATCTCAGTTTGGCAATTTGAATCATACTGCACATGCCTCACTTCTCCATACCAATCAACCATGTCTGCTGATCCTAGCTAGCCCTACATACTGAATCTCCCACTCTTTTTTTCTACACCTTTCCTCTCCTTTCCACTCACTAGCCTGGTATTTTCTCACTGGCTTTCACAAACACCACTACACCAGCCTCCTCTCTGCCAATCTACCCTTCTAAAATCCATCTTCCATACTGATAGCATAGTGATCCTTTGAAACAGACTGGCAGCAAGTCCCTTCCCAGATTAATTTCTTTCACTATTTAATAATCACTTGCAGTGTAAATTTCAGTTTCCTTATGTAACATCCAAGGTTAATGTTGTTCAGTCGTGTCTGACTGTGACCCCATGAACTGCACACACCAGGCTTCACTGAGTTCGCTCAAACTCAAGTCCATTGAGTTAGTGATGGCCATTCAGCCATCTCATCCTCTGTTGCCCCCTTCTCCACTTGCCCTCGATTTTCCCCAGCATCACAGTCTTTCCAATGAGTCCACTCTTTGCATCAGGTGGCCAAGCTATTGGAGCTTCAACTTCAGCATCAGTCCTTCCAGTGAATCCATGGTTGATTTCCTTTCGGATTGAATGGTTTGATTTCCTTGCTGTGCAAAGAACTCGAGTCTTCACCAGTACCGCAGTTCAAAAGCATCAATTCATCATGCTCAGCCTTCTTTAAGGTTAATGTAGAGTTAATGTGTATAAGGTGCCTGAACAGTGCCTCCACACTGTACTATAGAAGTGTATGCTGTTTTTTTTTTTTTTTAATGACCTGATCGCCACTGTCCTTTTCAATCTAAAACACTGTCACTCTATGACAATCAGTGTTCACAATTTTCCAAGCACACTGCACTGTTACCTCTGGGTGTATGTGCACACGCGCACGCACACACACACACACAACTCCACTTTTTGGATGACCTGGTTGCCCCCACCTATGTGTGGAACTCGTAATCTTTAAACCCCACCTCTCCTATCGTTTCATAGCCCCCTTCCATACACCACATTGTTAATTTCTTCCAACTTGATGTAATTTCTGCATGTTGTATGTAGTGTTTCTTCATCACCTTGGGTTATAATTTGCTTTTATATTCCTCTGCCCTAACAGGTAGTGAGCTCCTAGAATGCAGGGATTTTATCTTGCTTATTCAAATCCTGATCAAAATACTGGAACGCCCGCGGTAAGCACCTCGTAGGCATTTAGAAAAATACTGAGCAAATGAAAACTGTAGACTATAATCAGACGAAATGTAATTAAGGACATTTTATGATACGGAAAGAAAATTCCATTTGGGAAGAAAAAGGAAGTTTAATCAAAATCTGGAGAACTGTAGTTAAATTTCGAGCTAACCAATGATGGCCGCGGTGCCCCAAAGCCCATCTGGTTAAGAGATCTGGCTTTTGGATTCGTTGGTGCGGCCTTGCGTGTTGTAGGAGGGTAATCAATATGTTAATATCACCTGCCCTTCTTTGCGGTCAGGTGGAGGGAATTTTATTCCACTTTCTGCAAAATTTCTGTGTCTCGGCAGGGGCTGGAGGACCTGGTCTGCCAGTCCCCTGAAAGGCTCTCCTTTTTCGTTTACCCTCGGAGGCCACCAGTCGCACGGCGCCCCAGCACCCTGCCGCGTGCGCGCCCTCGGAGCAGCCCAGCCCCGGGTTGACCGCGGAGTCGCGGTCCCTGGCGCCGGGTTCGTCCCGCCTCCCGCATCACGTGCGCGAGGATGCTAACTTCCCCCTCCTCCTCCCGCGGCGTCCCCTCCGCCTCTGCGGCCTCCTTCTGCTGAGCGTGTGCGAGGCAGACTGCGCGAGGGGGCGCGAGCGGGCGGGCGCAGCCGGAGCCCGCAGCCCTGGCGCCCGCTGCCGCCCGCAGCTCCGCAATATGCCGCCGCGGCCCTCTGGCTCTCGGCCATGGCGAGGCTCAGCCGGCGCGTCCCTTGCACCCTGCTCCTCGGCCTGGCCGCGGTGCTGCTGAAGGCGAGGCTGGTCCCCGCGGCCGCCAGAGCCGAGCTCAGCCGCTCCGACCTCAGCCTCATCCAGCAGCAGCAACGGCAGCGGGAGGAAGCTGAGGAAGAGAGGCCGGAGGTGCCCGGGGCATCCTCTACAGCCGCCGCTCCAGGTAGGTCCCGGGAGCCCGGCCCTGCCTTTCCATCTCGGCCGGCGACTCTTCTGATTTCGCTGGCCGCCTCGCGCAATCCCTAGCCAGATGGTTTTCCATCGCCTGTCTCTACCCACCCCCCACCTCCCCAGCCTGCCTGCTCAGGACTGGGGCTTTGCTTTGCTTTCGGAAATCTGCCCTTTGGGTGATGAGCTTTTTGGTAAGCGCAGAGTACTGCAGTGGGGTGGGGAGGGGTCGAGAAGGATGGGATTGAGAGACTGCCTCGATTGATCCTTTTCTTCTCCTCCTTTCCTGAATTTTCCCTCTGCCCTGGGGATGATTGTGTGTATACACACACACACGGTTCTCAAATCCTTTTAGCCTGGGAATGATTTACACACACACACACACACACACACACACACCGTGCTCACATCCCTTTAGCCTTCTGTTCTGTAACGTTTTCTCTCCTGGAGACTGAAAAATTTTGCGATAGACACCCACACACCCCTTTTCATCATCTGGCTCCGCCTGTATATTTAAATTTGGCTCTAGAGAAAAATCTTGATTTAGTTTATTATTTATTTTTATCTCTTCTTATGCTGGGAATGGTTTTTAAGGCAGTTTGCAAGAACGTCTTCTATTTAATAAAAATGAAACAAACCAAAAATGAAATAGGAGTTTGTGATTGAAGGAAAGGGAAAAGGAGAGAAGGGGTGGTTGAGATCAAGTCTGTAGTGGATGTTGGTATAGCAAAGCCTGCCCCCAGAGAGGGGAGTCTCCTGACTTGTTAGTAGGAGGTAATGAGGCAGATTCTCCGCACTATTCAGTGAGGGTGAGGAAGTCCCTTTCAGTATCTGTAGCTGTAACAGTCCCTCCATTCCTGCCTGGTTCCCCTCCATTAAGGCTCCACCGGTAAGCAAAAAGCGGGATTGTCCATTTTAATAGCTCCTCCCCACCCCCCACCCCAGTTCCCTTCCCTACTGTAGAAGCTGCCTGCTATTTGGAAAGAAAAAAAGCCATCAGTTTTTTTTTGGCAAGTGGACTTAGGTTTCTGCAAAACCAAAGTGAATTGTAACATTTAATTTTGCTTGAAAATCCTGCCTAGTAACATCATACAAGATGCCGAAAATTAGATTTTTAAAGAGTAGGATTCGGTGTCTTATTTTTTACTGCTTGTTCATCCTCAAAGAGCAGTACTCTGACAACACCAGCTGCGATTCCTGACACAGCCAGGATGATTTAATTTATCAGAGTGCTCTGAGCAAGGGATGAAATCACCAAAGTGTGGAGGAAAGCATGTGTTTCTGACGCCCTTTTAAAGCAATTAATAACACTTGAGCATGGCTGAAAGTCCTGAAAGGTGTGCGGAGGGTGGTGGTTTTCCTTCCTGGCTTTTTATAACTGACATTGCTAACCACAGAGCTTCAGTGAGGCAGCTGTTAGACACAATGTTTGCTGAATTTAAGGAAATGAGAGATAGGAGAGTGGTTGAGAGCCTGTCTTCATGATTTCATAAATTACAGAACAGAAGTGTGAGAGTAGAGATGAACTATGGTTTACAGTATATTTTTATTTGGATTTATCTTTCAGAAATATTCGTAGCATGGGTTTTGACTACTGCCGTTGTGAAATAATATGAGAAACTTCTGTATTCTGCATGCATAAGAAAATATTTGCTTTCTGATATTTGGGATAGAATATTTTTGAAAAGGATTATTTGGGGGAACATGCAGTTTTGGATCATATTTACCTATTAGACTAGTGGAGATAAAGGAACCACTAGCCAACAGATCAGGCTAGAGCTTGAAAAGTAATATGACTCTTGCATTTCCCTCAAAAACTCTACCTCTCTAAGGCAGTGCCAACTAGGAGAGCAATTCAGTGGATTGCCGTTTTAGTTAGAGATATTGGGCTGCATCTCTGGAGAAGGGAACGGCAGTCCACTCCAGTATTCTTGCCTGGAGAATCTCAGGGACAGAGAAGCCTGGCGGGCTACAGTTGGTGGGGTCACAGGGAGTCGGACAGAACTGAGCGACTAACACACACATTGGGCTGCCCACACACACACTGGGCTGCCGAATGAAACAGCCTGTACACAAAGAGGTTAAAATATTCCTCTGAGCACACTGTGATCTAGATTGAACTGGTCTTCCTGCTTCAACCTTTGTTTCTCTACTCTCTGTTCTCCTCACACAGTTAGTAATCTTTTAAAAAATATTAAATAGGACCATTTCACCTCACAGGCCCACAGTGGCTTCCCATGGCTCTCAAACTAGATGCCCAGTCCCTGAAAATGCCCTTCAAAGGCCTACATGCTCTATGCCCGCCTCCTTCCTGTGTCCCTTGGCTCTCACCCTAACTGAGTGCTGGGGCCACACTCTCTCTCTGCTTCTTCAGTTGGCAAGTGGGCTCTGGTGTGGGACCTTTGTGGTTTTCATTTTCTCTGCCTGGAATTCTGGACCTTCACGTCATCAGATTTGCTCAGATATCACTAGAACAGAGAAGCTTTTCTGACCATTATATTAAATAGCAATCTGCATGCCCTTTTCCTACTGATTCTCCTCCACAGCATTTAATATCCTCAGCCCTTCTTGTAAACCTGTCTCCTCTTACTAGAACGTAAGCTCTCTGAGGGCATGAACTTTGCTTTGTTGATTATTACGTAGAATTATTACATATCTTTCTAGCACTTAGAAGACCATATGTGACTCATAGGCACACATTAAGTTTTTTGAATGAATAAACTAGTGTTGGCATTGGGCATCTCTTTTACTTTGAGTTTATGTTAGTTAACATCTTGTGAAATTCTTCATTGAAATTTAGCAGGGGCATATAAAAATAAATGGTAGGGAGAAATATTTATAGGAGGAGGTTATAAAATGCGTTTATCTTGGACTTTTAATTTTAGCTAATTTCACTGTTTATCTTGACTGCAGACAACTTCTAGAACAACACTTAAGTCCACTTTTTAGGTTCTGTCAAGAAGATTCTTTACCCTGGCGCACTTATAATTCTCTTATGACCTAGGAGGGTATTATATGCCTTTAAATAGCTCTGACTGAGCCTGGCCGTTCTTTCTTTGCCTCTGTATGGTGCTTCTGATTTTTCAGACATTTGCCCTTCTCAGGCAAAATGTAGAAAACTAATAAGACATGTTTAGTGACTCATATATGATTGAGCTTCATAAGTCCATACAGAAAAACTGTTGACTTCAGATTTTATTATTTTCAAAATTTTTGTCTCTTTATATAGCTGAGAAATAAGAAAGTGATGTTAAAAGAAGTTGAATATGAGATTTATAAAATCAAGGTATAAAAACAAATCTTTGTTATCTCATTAACTTCTAAAACATCATCCTCAGAGTAACAAGAAAAAAGACGAAAGTTGAGATCTGTTTTCTCTAGTGTCTACAGCAGCTCTGATTTCTCCATCTGCACCAGTAATTGTTAGAAATAAATATTTGAGGGATGAGGGAAGAATTAATTTGAGGGTTGGTAGTAACTGAAACAATAATATCATATCCAGTCTGGTGGCCTATTAGGTGGGAGGCGTACTGGGGGTTGGGGTGAGCAGAGCTGGAGAAAATGGTGAGCTCCATTTCAGATTCTCCACGTGAAGTGCAACCACAGGGAACCTCCACGGATTTTTATAAAAGTCTTCTGCATACAATGAAAGCTTGTTGAGGTTTATGTTTTCACAGTATAAATGTGTCTTGATACTGATATACTGTTTATATCAGTAATTGTGTGTTTCACTGATTCAGTTCATTCACTCAGTCATGTCTGGCTCTTTTCGACCCCATGGACTGCAGCAACTAGGCCTCCCTGTCCATCACCATCTCCCAGAGCTTACTCAAACTCATGTCCGTTGAGTCAGTGATGCCATCCAACCATCTTATCCTCTGTCATCCCCTTCTCTTGCCTTCAATCTTTCCCAGCATCAGAGTCTTTTCTCATGAGTTGACTCTTTGCATCAGGTGGCCAAAGTATTGGAGCTTTAGCATCAGTCCTTCCAATGAATATTCAGGACTGATTTCCTTTAGGATTGACTAGTTTGATTTCCTTGCAGTCCAAGGGACTCTCAAAAGTCTTCTCCAATGTCACGGTTCAAAAACATCAATTTGTCGGTGCTCACCTTTCTTTATGGTCCTACTCTCATATCCGTACATGATTACTAGAAAAACCATAGCTTTGACTATATGGTTCTTTGTTGGCAAAGTAATATCCTCTGCTTTTTAATATGCTATCTAGATTGGTCATAGCTTTTCTTCCAAGGAGCAAGCATCTTTTAATTTCATGGCTGCAGTCACCATCTGCAGTGGTTTTGGAACCCAAGAAAATAAAGTCTGTCACTGTTTCCATCATTTCCCTATCTATTTGCCATGATATGATGGGACTGGAGGCCATGATCTTTGTTTTTTCAATGTTGAGTTTTAAGCTAACTTTTTCACTCTTCTCTTTAACTTCCATCGAGAGGCTCTTTAGTCCCTCTTCACTTTCTGCCATAAGGGTGGTGTCATCTGCATATCTGAGGTTATTGATATTTCTCCTCGCCATCTTGGTTCCAGCTTGTGCTTCCTCCAGCCCAGCATTTCTCATGATGCACTCTGCATATAAGTTAAATAAGCAGGGTGACAATATATAGTCTTGACATACTCCTTTCCTGATTTGGAACCAGTCTAGTTCCATGTCCAATTCTAACTATTGCTTCTTGATGTGCATACAGATTTCTCAGGAGGCAGGTCAGGTGGTCTGGTATTCGCGTCTCTTGAAGAATTTGCCAAAGTTTGTTGTGATCCACACAGCCAAAGGCTTTAGCATAGTCAGTGAAGCAGTAGTAGATGTTTTTCTGGAACTCTGTTGCTTTTTCTATGATCCACCAGATGTTGGCAATTTGTTCTTTGGTTCCTCTGCCTTTCCTAAATCCAGATTGAACATCTGAAGTTCTCAGTTCACGCACTGTTGAAGCCTTGCTTGGAGAATTTTGAGTATTGCTTTGCTAGTGTGTGAGATGAGTGCAGTTGTGCAGTAGTTTGAACGATCTTTGGCATTGTCTTTCTTTGGGATTGGAATGAAAACTGACCTTTTCCAGTCCTGTGGCCACTGCTGAGATTTCCAAATTTGCTGGCCTTTTGAGTATAGCACTTTCACAGCATCATCTTTTAGGACTTGAAATAGCTCAACTGGAATTCCATCACCTCCATTAGCTTTGTTTGTAGTGATGCGTCCTAAGGCCCACTTCACTTCACACTCCAGGATATCTGGCTGTAGGTCAGTGATCACACCATCATGGTTATCTATGTCCTTAAGATCTTTTTTGTATAGTTCTTCTGTGTATTCTTGCCACCTCTTAGTATCTTCCGCTTCTCTTAAGTCCATACCATTTCACTGATAAGTAGTTTTAAACCTTTAGCTTGGAAAATGTCAAATACATAGAAAGTAAACAGGATAGTATTCATAAAGCCATACCCGTCACCCAGCTTTAACAGTGATCAAATTCTGCTCTCCCTGTTTCCTTCACAGTTCCTTTCATTTCTACTATGTGGGATTTAGGGGAAGTGGAGAGGTAAAATGTACTTATATTAAAATGGACATATCTAAACTGTACACTTTTTAAACAATAAGCTAGTTTATTAGGTGGGGAAAGTGGTGGTTGATTTAGAGTTGCCACATTTTATATATATATATATTTTAAACTGACATTAAAGTTTTATCACTCTAGTTTTGTCTTGCAAAAAAATCAAAAGTCATTTTCAAGTTAGCTTATGATTATATCTATTTTGTAAATATTAGTTTAAAAATATCAAAAGTCATAAGATGAAAAAAAAAGAACTGTAGGAGCTACTTAATGGACCTCCATACTTCAGATTCAGGTATTAACATAAACTGTAGTCTCTTGACAAATGGATACATCCCTGTAAGCATTACCCCTATTAAGACAGAAAATATTTATATCGCCTTAGAAAGTTCCCTCATGCCCCCTTCTCAGGCAGTCTTTGACCGTGACCCGTTGACAACTGTTTTGATTGTTTTTGTCATTAATTTTGTGTTTTCTAGACCTCCATAAAATGGAACCATATATCATGTACTTCTTTGTCTGGCTTCTTTAGCTAAGTCTAATTTCCAACGGTTTCATCCATGTTATTGCTTGTTCAGTAGTTTATGCCTTTATACTGCTGAGTAGTATTCCATTGTATGAATTATTGCAGTTTGATTTATCACTTCTATTGAAGGAGGTTTGGGTTATTTCAGTTTTAGCCATTGTAAAGAAGCTGCTACATTCTTGTACTTTTGAAGTTAAAACCTTTTTTATATACTTAATAAAATTTGAAAATACTGAAATTCAGTATAGAATATTACTGTATACTTTGTATTACGTTCAAAAAACTTGATTAAACTTTTTTTTTAATTTTTATTTTTTGTATTTATTTTTTTACACGAACGCCCAAACATGAACCCCCCCCCCNGTCTGTCTCGGAAACAGCCTGGCTTCTCTTCTTTTCTCTTCGGTGACCCCAAATTTCATTTCCACACCCCACCACAAGGCAGTGAGTCATTTAAAACTTGTTAATGATTGTGGTTGTACCATCTGAATTGTACTTGCAGTTGTCTGGTTTTCTCCTAATGAGAACGTTTAAGAAAAACTAATAGATAGGAGTTTTATGTATTCATGAACTTTTTCTCCATTAAGATACTCTAGAGGTGTCTTCATAGCAAGAGGCCATTTAACTGACATTATCTAAGCATGAGAAAAGTTTTCACACTTGTGTGTAAGTCACTTCACTTGTGTCCAACTCTTTGCAACCCTGTGGACTGTAGCCCACTCATGGGGTTCCTCTGTCCATAGGATTCTCCAGACCGGATTACTGGAGTGCGTTGCCATGCCTTCCTCCAGGGGATCTTCCCCACTCAGCGATCGAACCCATGTCTCTCCTGTCTCCTGCATTAGCTGGCAGGTTCCTAGGAAGCCCTCTCACATGTACGTGAAGCTATATGCTTTGATGTATTTTTGTGGATCAAGTTCAGGTTTGTTCTTATGCTTTAAAGCACCCTATCATGCAGTTTTTGCATTTTTAAAAACCCCTTGAATTTTGTACATCGTCCCGGCTAGGGGAGCTGAGACACTGAGACGGGTGGCTTGCCAGGGGGAGCATATGGGCTGACGCACGCTGTTCCCCCTCGGGCTCCAGCCCAGTGTGTCTGCAGCTCTTGCTCTGAGGGGGATGGTGTGCTGTGCTGTCTTTTGGGCTTTCAGAGACTGAGGAGGAGATGAAACCACATACACCACCCTTCAGCATGGTGCTTACATGATTCACATGGAGGAGACAATATATTAACCTGTTTAATGAAAGACATTGTCTTAGCCCAACAGATCTGCTCCTTGCTTTAGATCTGTTTCTCTCCCCTCTCTAATTATTTGACCTGGGGAACCAGGATTCATCGATTCTGTCCTCTCCCCCACACTCACCTAGCACTTACTGGTTTCTGTTAAGTATTCCTCACAGTGTCTTCCGGGTTCATTCCTTCTGTTTCATTCTCTTGGCCACTCGCTCATCTAGCCCATCCCCCTCTCCATCTGCTTGGACGCTGACAGTAATCTCCTAGGTCTCTCTATTGTTTTCTTGCCTCTCACTCAAAACATACCCTTACTCCATGCATCTTCCTGAAACACCATTTTCTTTTTTAAGCTTTCATTATATTTGCATTTAAAATGTGAACCTGTCTGTCAGGCTTCTACTTCTCTTCAAATTTTTATAATGAATACTTTAAGGTACTGTATACCAGAAGATTGAATTATTGTAACAGGTGTCCATATCTCCTCCAAGATGCAACAGTTACTAAAATTTTGTTATTTTTACTTTGTCTCTTTTATTATCTATCTACACACACACACACACACACACACACACACACACACAGAGGTATCCATATCTCCTCCAAGATGCAACAGTTACTAAAATTTTGTTATTTTTACTTTGTCTCTTTTATTATCTCTCTACACACACACACACACACACACGGTATAGCAGAACCAGTTGACACTTAGGATTTATATATCCTGACTTCTCATGTCTGAAAGCTTTAGCATGCCTCTTTTAAGATCTGGGGAAACATTCAGTGGGTAGGTAATACATTTTTTTGAAATGATAATTTTTTGAAATGGTAAAACAATTATTAAAAACTTTTAATTGAACTGTATAAAAATGATCGAAGAAAAGGTAAAGGATGAATGAATAAATGAATCTTACAGATTGTGCAATATAGGTTTCACTCTGATTGCTTTGTTAATATTTGTACAAATAACATGTTACAGATCCACTTTCAGCTCAGTTCAGTTGCTCAGATGTGTCCGACTCTTTGCGACCCTGTGAACCGCAGTGCAGCAGGCCTCCCTGTCCATCACCAACTCCTGGAAAAAAAATCCACTAGGTTGTGATAAGACCGAGTTTTGTATAGTTGTTCAGTTGCTAAGTCGTGTCCGACTCTGCTATCCCATGGACTGCATAAAGGTAGCATTTTAGCTTCATTATGCTCCAAAATGGGAGGTTCTGCCAGGCTTTCAATTTATTTTGTCTTTTGGTCATTTCCTACCAGTCTAAGATCAGTTCCCATTAATCAGCTTTTTAAGTGTATCTTTGATGGTGGACATATATAGAAACATGTCTGGTACCTCTCTTCCCCTTTCTTCTGCTTACACTGCCCTCATCCATCCGCATTTGATGGTCGAAATGGTAAGATGTAAAACCTGAGAGTTGCCATCAGTCATGTTCCCCACTGTGTGGAGAAAGCGAGTCAACCTGTGGATGGAAAGGATGATGCTGATATACAGAGATGGAGCTCCTGGTTACAGTCATTCTCCAGATCAACTGGATGATTGCCATCCTGTGGTTTGCTTGTAATTTTTCTTGTATCCATCAACTGATAAGTTTCCCTTTTGCCTCAGGAAATTCTGGTTGATTTCTGTAACTTTAATCATGTCTGGTACCTCTCTTCCCCTTTCTTCTGCTTACACTGCCCTCATCCATCCGCATTTGATGGTCGAAATGGTAAGATGTAAAACCTGAGAGTTGCCATCAGTCATGTTCCCCACTGTGTGGAGAAAGCGAGTCAACCTGTGGATGGAAAGGATGATGCTGATATACAGAGATGGAGCTCCTGGTTACAGTCATTCTCCAGATCAACTGGATGATTGCCATCCTGTGGTTTGCTTGTAATTTTTCTTGTATCCATCAACTGATAAGTTTCCCTTTTGCCTCAGGAAATTCTGGTTGATTTCTGTAACTTTAATCCAGAACGTTATAACTAGATTAATATGTTATTTCCAGTCGTAAGTCCTAACTCCAAGCAGATTTTAAATGCATTGACTCTTCCTTCCTCCCCCATTGTATGTGCTCAGTCATGCCTTACTCTTCGTGACCCTATAGACTGTAGCCCACCAAGCTCCTCTGTCCGTGGATTTCCCAGGCAAGGATACTGGAGTGGGTTGCCATTCCCTTCTCCAGGGGATCTTCCTGATCCAGGGATCGAACCCACGTCTCATATGTCTCCTGCATTGGCAGGCGGGTTCTTTACTATTGGCACCACCTGGGAAGCCCCTGCTGGTTGGCATTGCCCTAACTCTATTTTATCCCTAACTCCATCAGAAACCAGCTTAACTCTAATCCTTTCATGAAGGTTTTTCAGTTTTCAGTTATTTTTCTCTTGCTGCGTCGCTTGGTGATCTCTCTTTGGTGATTCAGTACTTGATAACATGATATTTTGAATTAGTCCCTAATTGTTTCTGTGTGTCTCTTCTGAATTCCTTTAGAGCATAGATATACCTTTTAATCTATTTTTACTTTCCAGAATGCCTGACACTCAGTAAGTGCTCAATAAAAGCATGGCATGTTGATTCCTAACATGCTGTGATACTGTATATTAAGACAGATAGCTAAGGTCTTTTGTTAGGCACGTTATTCATTTACTCTTCATGCCTCCTACAGTGCTAGAAAAATGGTAGGTGTGCCTAAATTCATGTTAATTAAAATATTCTTATATTTATGAGTTTGGAGTAAATACTGATGATATTAAATGAATTTGAAGATGATGAATATTGTATGATGCTCTAAGGTTGAGAGCTGTGAGTTGTGTGCAGTTCTTAGACCTGGACTACTTTGTCAGAGACAGTTTCTTCCCTTTTCTATATTTTTGTTCCCTTTTATTTTTACTTTTTTTTTCTCTCATTAGCACTCATTTTATCACTTTTTGGTCCGTGATGAAAGCCTCATGCCTCTCACTCCCTCTCCCTCTTTTTTCTCACTCACTTTCTCCCCCCCGCCCCCCGCCCTCACTTCACAGGACCAATTTAGATGTCCTCAGGATTCCAAACTGAAATCTTTTTTTCTCCTCCAAATACTGCTAGAGCCTCTGACTTACATAAACAAATCTCAAAATCTACATTGCAAACAAGTACATTTAATTAATCAGTCCTCAATAATTATCAAATAAAAGTTTTTTGTCACAAGACTCATAATAAATGAGGACAGTCATGAAAGACTTCATGGCACTTTTAAAAACTGCCTGACTAGCTAAATTATGGTTCTTGATTGTAATGTTGAAGCGGAGAGGCCTTGGAGAACTTGAGCCACAGAAGAAGGCCCATGTGGCATGGCTGCCCCGAGGGGAGTGAGGTGAGAAGGTGGTGGGATGAGGTGGTAAAGGCAAGCAGGACTCCGGTGTGGTTATGGCAGCTCACTGGGTTCTGTGCGCTCACTTGCTCCTGTGTCTTTGTCAGAAGAGGAATTGTTCTCGGGCTGTGTAGTTTGGTGACTATTCCATGGGCTTTGGAACTTGGACAGCTAGTATTCAAAATCTGCTCTGCCCCTTCTTAGGCGTGCTCTTAGAGGGCAAGCTAAAATCCTCTGAGATAAAGATACTGAGATTTACCGCTGAAGCATTGTCAAGTATTAGAGTTGTTGTGAAACACCTAGAGCTAATAACTGCTGTTATTAGAGAAGATTTTTAGTAAATTAAGTATTTCAGAACTATGAGTGTTCTGTCTTGGTGTCTGATGGTAAGGATTGAATAAGTAGACAGAAACGATAATGTGTTGATTTTTACCACTTTCTAGTAAATGAGGCTGGATTTCTTTTCATTGCTTTAATGCGTTTCCTGTAAGTTGATTCTGAAGAGAATGTTTCCTTAGTAAGTTTTAAAGCATATTATGGAATAAAGTTTCTGTTTTTCTTTTCAGACAACCTAGAAATGACATTGTCTTTGGAACCTTACCTCAAGCAAGCATGCAAAATATTTTTGAAAGCCAAAAATTCATCTGTGAGCTTCATGCTTTCACTATTATAGTGATTCCTTTTGTTTTGCTGAAAATAACAACTTGGTTCTTAAGAAAGGCTGAATGCAAACAATAGTTTTTATTATTCTTTTTTTTTTCTGTCCAGAAAATCTTAACACGATCTAGAATATTCTCAGCATACAAATAAGCTGATGAATACTGGCTGTGGTCCTTGGAAAACTATGTATTGAAAAGATAGTGTTTCTTTGTGGAACAAACAGGAATATTTTGCGATTCACCTCCTGTCTTTTTGCTAGCCTTGGATTGTGCTGGGGAGAAGGATCTGTCCATGAAGATGATGTGTCTGGAAGCATTCTTGTTAGAAAAGAATTCTGCAAAGCAGATGAAATCTTATTTATTTTTGAATACAACATATCTCAGAGGAGTAGTAAATTATGTTTCTCTCTAGTATTGTGGTTCCTACCACAGCAGAGAAGGGCATTAACATCCTAATGGAGGCAGCTGATTGATTAACATATTGATTAGATCTAGAAGGTTGTGTTCTGTGAATTTGGCAGGGCAGTTGCCTCTGACTAGTTTAAAATGTTCTAATGTTAACAATATTCACAAGTAAAAAAAATTCTAAGGTGTTTTCATTAAAAGATGAGATGGAGGAATGAAATAGAATTATTATAAACTACATATTAAAAGTATTCAGAAATGATTTGCCATTCTTCTTTCTATAAGTAGGAAGCAAGAGCAAGTCATGAATTGTAAAGGCCAAATAAGATTCATCAAGAGTTTACTGAAAATTCCTAGTCATGATGATATAGTTGTGTTCAAATTAAAGTAATAAGAGGAAGGTTTATAAAGCTAGTAGGATGAAAATAAGTGAGAGCTCATAGTTTAGAAGTTATTTTTAGTACACTTTGAATGTACACAGAAACAAAGGATTCAGTGTTAGTGATTTTTTTTTTTTTTTTGCTCTGTACTTACAGAGCCTGGCAATTGGCAGGAAGGAAATTATCAACCCTGAACTTGTGTTGGGTTCACAGTAATAACTTCCTGGGTGGTTGGTTCAGTGGATATATATTTGCTTCTTGATTGGTTAGGTGGAATTGATTGACAGGTTGGGCAGAGGCTAATAAGTTGGCTGTGTCTAAACTGATGGCTGGCTAAATATAAGATCTGATCTTGTTCAGTTCTTACCATAAAACAGCTTATGCTGTCCTCTCAGGTTTTGTCTTAAGAGAATGAACTAGAAACACTTAGTTTAAAGGTGGTAGCTTCCTATGGCTGATTCATGTTGATGTTTGGCAGAAACCAACACGAAACTGTAAAGCCATTATCCTTCAATTAAAAATAAATAAAATTTAAAAATTTATCTCTAGTTTTAAAAAGATGATACTTAGTCTATTAAACCCAGCAATTAAAAATTAAATGTGATATACTGAAATTCTAAGATGGAAAATGATCCAGTCAAATCGAGAGATGGACATAGAGAGTGACACTCAAATTCAGTATAGCAACTGCAGGTGAACATTTACAGACTCTGACTTTCTGAAGGAACTTTGAAGAGCAAGTTTTTTGCTCTCAAGATACCTAACATTAAATTGATTAAGAGGGCATAAACAGATGTAAATATAATTTAATGTAAGATGCCATAATATGCCTCCTTAGAGTTTAAAAGTGCTATGGGAACCTGAGGGAAGGAAAAACAGGCTTTCAGTTTTTAAGGGATTAATTTCCCAACCGCTGTGGCTTAATTACCTGCTTTATTGTGACCACAGTTTTAGAGCCTACATTAAAGGGAGTGGCTGGAAACGAGTAAGGAGAATTTTTTTTAAAATTATCTCTCATTAGAAGGTTAGCTGTTAGAAGGAGAGAATAGAAACTAAGATTTTGGTTTGTGTTTTTATATGCACTCACCTATTCACTGTAGGAATTCATTTTCCCACTTCTGTTTTTATTTCAAAAATTTCATATTATTATGAAAGATTCCAAACATATAGAAATGTAGTCTGTATGTCTACATAGTTTCATCAGTGTAATTAGTCAAATATTACCTTTTTGCTATTTGCTTCAGATTTCTTCAAGAAGCAAAAATTAAACTTCGACTCAAGCTCCACTCTCCACTCTGAATTAATCACTGTCCTGAAATTGGTGTTAATCTTTCTGTTTAAAAAACTGTAATATATATATATATAGGTATGGGTTGGTGGGGGTCTGCCGCAGGGACAGGGGCTCTGGGTGCAGCAGACTTGGGCATGGCATAAGCCCTCTTGGAGAACTGACTGAATTCTGACAGAATGTGGTCCACTGGAGAAGGGAATAGCAAACCACTTCAGTATTCTTGCCTTGAGAACCCCATGAACAGTATGGAAAAGAGATATATATATATATATATATATATATATGGTTTGGTAGTGGTCTTCCGCAGGGACAGGGGCTCTGGATGCAGCAGAGTTGGGTATGGCATATGCCCTTTTGGAGAACTGACTGAGTTCTGACAAAATGTGGTCCTCTGGAGAAGGGAATGGCAAACCTCTTAAGTATTCTTGCCTTGAGAACCCCATGAACAGTATGAAAAGGAAAAAAGATAGGACACTGAAAGATGAACTCCCCAGGTCGGTAGGTGCCCAATATGCTACTGGAGATCAGTGGAGAAATAACTCCAGAAAGAATGAGGAGATGGAGCCAAAGCAAAAACAATACCCAGTTGTGGATGTGACTGGTAATGGAAAAAAGGTCCGATGCTGTAAAGAGCAATATTGCATAGGAACCTGGAATGTTAAGTCCGTGAATCAAGGCAAAGTGGAAGTGGTCAAACAGGAGATGGCAAGAGTGAGCGTTGACATTTTAGGAATCAGCAAACTAAAATGAACTGGAATGGGTGAATTTAAGTCAGATGACCATTATATCTACTACTGTGGGCAAGAATCCTCTAGAAGAAATGGCATAGCCATCATAGTCAACAAAAGAGTCCAAAATGCAATCTCAAAAATGAAAAAGAATGATCTCTCTTTGTTTCCAAGGCAAACCATTCAATATGATGGTAATCCAAGTCTATGCCCTGACCAGTAATGCTGAAGAAGCTGAAGTTCAAAGGGTCTATGAAAATCTACAAGACCTTCTGGAGAAGGCAATGGCACCCCACTCCAGTACTCTTGCCTGGAAAATCCCATGGACGGAGGAGCCTGGTGGGCTGCAGTCCACGGGGTTGCTAAGAGTCGGATACGACTGAGCGTCTTCACTTTCACTTTTCACTTCCATGCATTGGAGAAGGAAATGGAAACCCACTCCATTGTTCTTGCCTGGAGAATCCCAGGGATGGGGGATCCTGGTGGGCTGCCATCTATGGGGTTGCACAGAGTCGGACACGACTGAAGCAACTTAGCAGCAGCAGCAAGACCTTCTAGAACTAACACCCAAAAAAGATGCCCTTTTCATTATAGGGGACTGAAATGCAAAAGTAGGAAGTCAAGAAACACCTGGAGTAATAGGCAAATTTGGCCTTGGAGTACAGAATGAAGCAGGGCAAAGGCTAATTAAGTCTCGCCAAGAAAATGCACTGGTCATAGCAAACGCTCTCTTCCAACAACACAAAAGACTCTACACATGAACATTACTAGATGGTCAACACAGAAATCAGATTGATTATATTCTTTGCAGCCAAAGATGGAGAAGTTCAATAGAGTCAGCAAAAACAAGACGGGGAGCTGACTGTGGCTCAGATCATGAACTCCTTATTGCCAAATTCAGACCTAAATTGAAAAAAAGTAGGGAAAATCACTAGACCATTCAGGCATGACCTAAATCAAATCCTTAACGATTATACAGTGAAAATGAGAAATAGATTTAAGGGACTAGATCTGATAGAGTGCCTGATGAACTATGGACAGAGGTTTGTGACATTGTACAGGAGACAGGAATCAAGACATGTCAATGTATGGCAGAAACCACTACAATATTGTAAAGTAATTAGCCTCCAATTAAATTTAAAAGAAATGCAAAAAAGCAAAATGGCTGTTTGAGGAGGCCTTACAAATAACTGTGAAAAGGAGAGAAGAGAAAAGCAAAGGAGAAAGGAAAGATATACCCATTAGAATGCAGAGTTCCAAAGAATAGCAAGGAGAGATAAGAAAGCCTTCCTCGGGGGTCAGTGCAAAGAAATAGAGGAAAACAATAGAATGGGAAAGACTAGAGATCTCTTCAAGAAAATTAGAGATACCATGCAAAGATGGGGTCAATAAAGGACAGAAATGGTATGGACCTAACAAAAGCAGAAGATATTAAGAAGTGGCAAGAATAGACAGAAGAACTATACAAAAAAGATCTTCACAACCAACCAAGATAATCACGATGGTGGGGTCACTCACCTAGAGCCAGACATCCTGGAATGTGAAGTCAAGTGGGCCTTAGGAAGCATCACTATGAATAAAGCTAGTGCTGCTGCTAAGTTGCTTCAGTTGTGTCTGACCCCATAGACGGCAGCCCACCAGGCTTCCCCGTCCCTGGGATTCTCCAGGCAAGAACACTGGAGTGGGTTGCAATTTCCTTCTCCAATACGTGAAAGTGAAAAATGAAAGTGAAGTTGCTCAGTCCTGTCTGATTCGTAGCGACCCCATGGACTGCAGCCCACCAGGCTCCTCCATCCATGGGATTTTCCAGGCAAGAGTACTGGAGTCGGTTGTCATTGCCTTCTCCGAAAGCTAGTGGAAATGATGGAATTCCAGTTGCGCTATTTCAAATACTAAAAGATGATGCTGTGAAAGTGCTGCACTCAATATGCCAGCAAATTTGGAAAACTCAGAAGTGACCATAGGACTGGAAAAGATCAGTTTTCATTCTAATCCCTAAGAAAGGCAGTGCCAAAGAATGCTCCAGCTACCACACAATTGCACTCCTATCACAGGCTAGTAAAGTAATGCTCAAAATTCTCCAAGCCAGCCTTCAACAGTACGTGAACTGTGAAATTCCAGATGTTCAAGCTGCATTTAGAAAAGGCAGAGGAACTAGAGATCAAATTGCCAACATGCTCTGGATCATGAAAAAAGCAAAAGAGTTCCAGAGAAACATCTATTTCTGCATTAGTGACCATGCCAAAGCCTTTTACTGTGTGGATCACAGTAAACTTTGGAAAATTGTGGAAGAGATGTGAATACCAGACCACCTGACCTGCCTCTTGAGAAATCTATATGCAGGTCAGGAAGCAACAGTCACAACTGGACATGGAACAACAGATTGGTTCCAAATAGGAAAAGGAGTATGTCACTTGGACTGCAAGGAGATCCAACCAGTCCATCCTAAAGGAAATCAGTCCTGAATATTCACTGTAAGGACCGATGTTGAAGCTGAAAGTCTAATACTTTGGCCACCTGATGCGAAGAGCTGACTCATTGGAAAAGACCTCGATGCTGGGAAGGGGATGACAGAGGATGAGATGATTGGATGGCATCACCAACTCAATGGACATGCTGCTGCTAAGTCACTTCAGTCATGTCCAACTCTGTGCGACCCTATAGTTGGCAGACCACCAGACTCCTCTGTCCCTGGGATTCTCAGTGGAGATTACTGGAGTGGGTTGCCATTTCCTTCTCCATCAATGGACATGAGTTTGGGTAATCTCAGGGACTTGGTGATGAACAGGGAGGCCTGGTGTGCTTCAGTCCATGGGGTCGCACAGAGTCAGACATAACTAAAGTGACTTAGCAGCAGCAGCATACGTTATATTCAGTATATACAGTTATTTGTATTTGTATCATATTTAATATAAATAGAACTCTTTAGGAAATAATAATTCTCTTTATTTTTGAAGTAATACTGTTTTCAAAGCACTCAAAATGAAAGCAATTCATAAGAAATGATTCATGTCGGACCTAGTATTGGTGTGAAGGATGCGATGCTAGGCTTGGAAGGGTGTTAGCAGAATTATTTTTTAATGTGAAAAGTATTGTTTTCAGTGTCTGTTTAGGCCTGAAATAGCATGCCCCTATGTCAAAGGACAAAACTGCCAGTTGATACCTGAAGCAAAAGCAAAATGCTGAATTTGTTGCCTACTTGATGGAGAGAGCTGTATGGTCAGGCCGTTTTTCTCAGCAGAGCAGGAAACTGGCCTTACGTGAAGGTGTTTGAGAAGTGTTGAGTTCTGGGATTGGCGGACTTCCAGGAGTGCTAGTGGGATGACAGTGGCAGTGGAAACTGGCTTCTCAGGTAAAACTTTTGCTGTCTGGATGGCAGGACAGAGGCACCGTCCATGCACTGTGGCAACTTGTCAATCATTGGTTAAAGGAGTTTCAAACCAATTCCCTGGTTTAAAGGCAATACAGAGCTGTTGGAGAAGCCAATGGCACCCCACTCCAGTACTCTTGCCTGGAAAAATCCCATGGTTGGAGGAGGCTGGTGGGCTGCAGTCCATGAGATCGCGAAGTCGGACACGACTGAACAACTTCACTTTCACTTTTCACTCTCATGCATTGGAGAAGGAAATGGCAACCCACTCCAGTGTTCTTGCCTGGAGAATCCCAGGGACAGAAGAGCCTGGTAGGCTGCCATCTCTGGGGTCGCACAGAATCGGACACAACTGAAGCGACTTAGCAGCAGTAGCAGCAGCAGAGCTGTCATATAAGCATTAAGCATGTTTAAAGCCTGTTCTTGTGCCTACCTATTGCCATGGTTACAGAAGAGTCTTTTTTAGGAGTGTGGGAACTTTTATTCTTACATGAATAATTTTCAGAAATTGGATTATTATGTAACTTCTTCGGAGAAACTTGTATTCAGATTTGAAGGTAGAAAAAAGCAACTTATCTTGTTTTGAAATAAATTTGCCTTTGCACCAATTTTGATATTGCTTGAGACTGGGAAAGGAATTGTATGCAAGTCCAGCTGATGCTGTGGAATCTTCCATATAATGGCTGATGTCACACTATTGGATGCTTCAGTTTTCTTCTTGGGAAAGAATAATGTCTGTAATTGAGCAGTATACTATCTTTACTCTTCCTTGAGTACTTCACTACTCAAGCAGTGAGACCTTGAGTAATAATTTTTTGAATCCTGTTTGCTCACTTTTAAAGTGTGACTTCAGTTCAGTCGCTCAGTCGTGTCCGACTCTTTGTGACCCCATGAATCGCAGCACTCCAGGCCTCCCTGTCCATCACCATCTCCCGGAGTTCACTCAGACTCATGTCCATCGAGTCCATGATGCCATCCAGCCATCTCATTCTCGGTCGTCCCCTTCTCCTCCTGCCCCCAATCCCTCCCAGCATCAGAGTCTTTTCCAATGAGTCAACTCTTCGCATGAGGTGGCCAAAGTACTGGAGTTTCAGCTTTAGCATCATTCCTTCCAAAGAAATCCCAGGGTTGATCTCCTTCAGAATGGACTGGTTGGATCTCCTTGCAGTCCAAGGGACTCTCAAGAGTCTTCTCCAACACCACAGTTCAAAAGCATCGATTCTTCGGCGCTCAGCTTTCTTCACAGTCCAACTTTCACATCCATACATGACCACAGGAAAAACCATAGCCTTGACTAGGCGGACCTTAGTCGGCAAAGTAATGTCTCTGCTTTTGAATATACTATCCAGGTTGGTCATAACTTTTCTTCCAAGGAGTAAGCGTCTTTTAATTTCATGGCTGCAGTCACCATCTGCAGTGATTTTGGAGCCCAAAAAAATAAAGTCTGACACTGTTTCCACTGTTTCCCCATCTATTTCCCATGAAGTGATGGGACCGGATGCCATGATCTTCGTTTTCTGAATGTTGAGCTTTAAGCCAACTTTTTCGCTCTCCTCCTTCACTTTCATCAAGAGGCTTTTTAGCTCCTCCTCACTTTCTGCCATAAGGGTGGTGTCATCAGCATATCTGAGGTTATTGATATTTCTCCCGGCAATCTTGATTCCAGCTTGTGTTTCTTCCAGTCCAGCGTTTCTCATGATGTACTCTGCATATAAGTTAAATAAGCAGGGAGACAATATACAGCCTTGACGTACTCCTTTTCCTATTTGGAACCAGTCTGTTGTTCCATGTCCAGTTCTAACTGTTGCTTCCTGACCTGCATACAGATTTCTCAAGAGGCAGGTTAGGTGGTCTGGTATTCCCATCTCTTTCAGAATTTTCCACAGTTTATTGTGATCCACACAGTCAAAGGCTTTGGCATAGTCAATAAAGCAGAAATAGATGTTTTTCTGGAACTCTCTTGCTTTTTCCATGATCCAGCGGATGTTGGCAATTTGATCTCTGGTTCCTCTGCCTGTTCTAAAACCAGCTTGAACATCAGGGAGTTCACGGTTCACATATTGCTGAAGCCTGGCTTGGAGAATTTTGAGCATTACTTTACTAGCGTGTGAGATGAGTGCAATTGTGCGGTAGTTTGAGCATTCTTTGGCATTGCCTTTCTTTGGAATTGGAATGAAAACTGACCTTTTCCAGTCCTGTGGCCACTGCTGAGTTTTCCAAATTTGCTGGCATATTGAGTGCAGCACTTTCACAGCATCATCTTCCAGGATTTGAAACAGCTCAACGGGAATTCCATCACCTCCACTAGCTTTGTTCTTAGTGATGCTTTCTAAGGCCCACTTGACTTCACATTCCAAGATGTCTGGCTCTAGATTAGTGATCACATCCTCATGATTATCTGGGTCGTGAAGATCTTTTCTGTACAGTTCTTCTGTGTATTCTTGCCACCTCTTCTTAATATCTTCTGCTTCTGTTAGGTCCATACCATTTCTATCCTTTATCGAGCCCATCTTTGCATGAAATGTTCCCTTGGTATCTCCAATTCTCTTGAAGAGATCTCTAGTCTTTCCCATTCTGTTGTTTTCCTCTATCTCTTTGCATTGATTGCTGAAGAAGGCTTTCTTATCTCTTCTTGCTATTCTTTGGAACTCTGCATTCAGATGCTTATATCTTTTCTTTTCTCCTTTGCTTTTCGCCTCTCTTCTTTTCAGTGCTATTTGTAAGGCTTCTCCAGACAGCCATTTTGCTTTTTTGCATTTCTTTTCCATGGGGATGGTCTTGATCCCTGTCTCCTGTACAATGTCACGAACCTCATTCCATAGTTCATCAGGAACTCTGTCTATCAGATCTAGGCCCTTAAATCTATTTCTCACTTCCACTGTATAATCATAAGGGATTTGATTTAGGTCATACCTGAATGGTCTAGCGGTTTTCCCTACTTTCTTCAATTTAAGTCTGAATTTGGAAATAAGGAGTTCATGATCTGAGCCACAGTCAGCTCCTGGTCTTGTTTTTGTTGACTGTATAGAGCTTCTCCATCTTTGGCTGCAAAGAATATAATCAATCTGATTTCGGTGTTGACCATCTGGTGATGTCCATGTGTAGAGTCTTCTCTTGTGTTGCTGGAAGAGGGTGTTTGCTATGACCAGTGCATTTTCTTGGCAAAACTCTATTAGTCTTTGCCCTGCTTCATTCCGCATTCCAAGGCCAAATTTGCCTGTTACTCCAGGTGTTTCTTGACTTCCTACTTTAGCATTCCAGTCCCCTATAATGAAAAGGACATCTTTTTTGGGTGTTAGTTCTACAAGGTCTTGTAGGTCTTCATAAAACCGTTCAACTTCAGCTTCTTCAGCATTACTGGTTGGGGCATAGACTTGGATAACTGTGATATTGAATGGTTTGCCTTGGAAACGAACAGAGATCATTCTGTCATTTTTGAGATTGCATCCAAGTACTGCATTTCGGACTCTTTTGTTGACCATGATGGCTACTCCATTTCTTCTGAGGGATTCCTGCCTGCAGTAGTAGATATAATGGTCATCTGAGTTAAATTCACCCATTCCAGTCCATTTCAGTTCGCTGATTCCTAGAATGTCGACATTCACCCTTGCCATCTCTTGTTTGACCACTTCCAATTTGCCTTGATTCATGGACCTAACATTCCAGGTTCCTGTGCAATATTGTTCTTTACAGCATTGGATCTTGCTTCTATCACCAGTCACGTGCACAACTGGGTATTGTTTTTGCTTTGGCTCCATCCCTTTGTTCTTTCTGGAGTTATTTCTCCACTGATCTCCAGTAGCATATTGGGCACCTAACGACCTGGGGAGATTCTCTTTTGATATCCTATCATTTTGCCTTTTCATACTGTTCATGGGGTTCTCAAGGCAAGAATACTGAAGTGGCTTGTCATTCCTTTCTCCAGTGGACCACATTAAAATGGGTGAGTGAGACTTGAGATGAGTTCATGTATACAAGATATTAAGCACACTGTAACTCAGAAGGCAAAACTGTTGTTATTCATCCTGGTCTCAATGTTTTTTGCTTAGTAAATGTTTGTTGAATACATAAAGTTTCTTATTTGAACTAGACTTCCTTTTCTATACAGTTTATTCCAGATCAGTTAAATGAAAGCAACAATGTACGATTAATATCTTTGCCTAACAGAAGTAATAAAAACAATATTTTCTAATTGGTAACTCACCTATGTGGATCATTTGTCAAGATTTGCTCTAAGACTTTTTAGTAATTTAAGTATCCATATATATATAAATTTTGTGTTTCATAAAAGAATATTTTATTGAAGCTAATTTTCAAAGAAATAAACAGCCCCCCCCCTTTTTTTTTTAGCAGACTTTTCTCTTCTCTTTTTTTTTTTTTTAACCACACTGCTCAGCATGCAAGATCTTAGTTCCCTGCCCAGGGATAAAACCCGTGCCCCGTGTGGTGGAACCACTGCGACACCAGGGAAGTCCCAACAGCCTTCTTATACAAATATTAAAGTGAAGAAAAAAGTTCCAGAAAGGCCAAATTATACAAACTGAAATGTATATCAAATCTGAGCTGGTTTTTCTGAGGAAGATCTTGGTAAAGTGAGAGTGATTCTTCAAAAATAACAGAGGAGACTTATGTTCAGAAGCTAAGGAAATATTTACAAATATGAAATAATAGTACCAAATGCTAGTAATACTCAGGGCCAGGAGCTCTTCTAGGCATTGTTTAATATTTCATTATATCTCCCAGTAACTTTATGTTATATAACTATTACCTGGGTCCTGTTATTCTCATTTCATAGGTGAAATTCAGGCACAGGTTAGCTATGTAACATGCCACAGTCACATAAATAATAAGAGACAGAGCTGGAACTGGAACTGTGGCTGTTTGGCTCTTAAATAGACTGTATCGGCCTCTTGGAGAATGACCTGTGTTTATCTATAAAATGACACATTTTTGAAATTAAGATAATGATAGTTAAGATAATCTTGTTTTACACATCCTGGAGGGATGATGTGGGGTCGGGGGGGTGGGGGTTCACGTTTGGGAGATCATGTACACCCATGACGGATTCATGTCAATGTATGCCAAAACCAATACAGTACTGTAAAGTAAAATAAAGTAAAAATAAAAATAAATAAAGGACCTTCTTTAGCAATTAAAAAAAATAATCTTGTTTTTAAAAAATGTGAAGCAGGGAATATGCTGATATCCTCAGCAATTTAGAAACCCTAGTTTATGGGAATGAGAAATTACATGCAAAATTGTTGTGCACTTTCTTTCTTGTGGGGTGGAGATGAAGAAAGACCATGGACTTCTCAGATTCTTGAAGGGATTGAGGTATCCCTGGCATGAAGAGGGCAGACCTTTTCCATGGAGTTATATCATAGAATCACTAGGCTGGGCAGCCTATGAAAGTTCATCCACATTTCTTTCCAGGACAGTAGCTGAATCTGCTGTAACGGGTGCTTCTGTTCAGATGCCTCTTGCTCTTCAGTCTTCTCCCTGACGTTCTGGGCTCTAGGCAGGCTTTCCTGCCTTCTACTGCCTCAGCATTTTGCTTCACTCTTCTGTCTAGATCACTGTCTGGAGAGCTTCTTCTCGTTAAGGTAGAAGAGCTTTCTAGTGTCAGCTTACCTGTCACCTTTATTAGACCCTATTCCAGCTCCTCCAGGTCTGGCTTGGTGTCCCTGCTCTGGGTTCCATGCCATTTGACATCTTGAAGCACTCTTGGTTCTCAGTTGAAATGGCCTTTGATTTGTCTGTGTCTTCCCACTAGACTTTTCTGTCCACAGAGTAGGGAGTATCTTGTTCTGTTCAGCTGACCATCAGTCCAGGTCAGTTCAGTTGCTCAGCCATGCCCGACTGTTTGCGACTCCATGAATCGCAGCACGCCAGGCCTCCCTGTCCATCACCAACTCCCAGAGATTACTCAGACTCATGTCCATTGAGTCGATGATGCCATCCAGCTATCTCATCCTCTGTTGTCCCCTCTCCTCCTGCCCCCAATCCCTCCCAGCATCAGAGTCTTTTCCAATGAAGCTCTAGGCAGGCTTTCCTGCCTTCTACTGCCTCAGCATTTTGCTTCACTCTTCTGTCTAGATCACTGTCTGGAGAGCTTCTTCTCGTTAAGGTAGAAGAGCTTTCTAGTGTCAGCTTACCTGTCACCTTTATTAGACCCTATTCCAGCTCCTCCAGGTCTGGCTTGGTGTCCCTGCTCTGGGTTCCATGCCATTTGACATCTTGAAGCACTCTTGGTTCTCAGTTGAAATGGCCTTTGATTTGTCTGTGTCTTCCCACTAGACTTTTCTGTCCACAGAGTAGGGAGTATCTTGTTCTGTTCAGCTGACCATCAGTCCAGGTCAGTTCAGTTGCTCAGCCATGCCCGACTGTTTGCGACTCCATGAATCGCAGCACGCCAGGCCTCCCTGTCCATCACCAACTCCCAGAGATTACTCAGACTCATGTCCATTGAGTCGATGATGCCATCCAGCTATCTCATCCTCTGTTGTCCCCTCTCCTCCTGCCCCCAATCCCTCCCAGCATCAGAGTCTTTTCCAATGAGTCAACTTTTCGCTTGAGGTGGTCAAAAGTATTGGAGTTTCAGCTTCAGCATCAGTCCTTCCAAAGAATACCCATGACTGATCTCCTTTAGGATGGACTGGTTGGATCTCCTTGCAGTCCAAGGGACTCTCAAGAGTCTCCAACACCACAGTTCAAAAGCATCAATTCTTTGGTGTTCAGCTTTCTTCACTGACCATCAGTGCCTGCCATTTTCATTCACAATGATTAGGTACTCAATAATATTAAATAACAAGAATATTATTTCTGTTCTCCTAGTTGTTGACGTTCAAAAATCTCTCTTAATTTTGACTTTACCTCACTCTCAGTGTTGTCAGTGGCCAGATCCTAAATGTTTTTGCTTCCAGTCCTCCCTTGCTCTGCATCTACTCCAACTTTGACTTTCTTCACTTGATCCTAAGTTATTTCAATAGATTTATCCATTTCTCACTATCCAAGTCCGTGTTTTTCCTCTGCTGCCAGAGAAGTCTTTTTATACACTGCTCAGCCTTTCATCACATAGACAGTGGAGTGAAATCCTGTCCTCTCCCGTTGTACACGGACTTCTGAATTTTCTGGCTACCACTGACTGTCGTTTCCTGAATACTTCACGTATTTTCTTTTTTCCCCTAACTTTGGTGCCCATTCTCTTGCTAGTCCTTCTTGCTGGGTCCTTAGGCCAAGCCTGTATTTTAAAATTTATCTTACTCTTTTAAGTTTGTTGTTCAGGTGCCCGTTCGTGTCTGACTCTTTGCAACCCCATGGACTGCAGCAGCCAGGCCTCCCTGTCCCTCGCCGTCTCCCAGAGTTCACCCAAGTTCATGTCCATTGCATTGGTGATGCCATCTGGCCATCTCATCCTCTAACACTCTCTTCTGCTTCCGCCCTCAATCTTTCCCAGCATCAGGGACTTTTCCATTGAGTCAGCTGTCTACATCAAGTGACCAAAATACTGGAGCTTCAGCATCAGTCCTTCCAGTGAGTTTTCAGGGTTGATTTCCCTTAAGATTGACTGGTTTGATCTCCTCGCTGTCCAGGGGACTCTCAGGAGGCTTCTCCAGCACCACAATTCCAAGGCTCTGGGATTCTGCTTTCTTTATGGTCAGCTCTCACAAGGAAGACCACTTTTAAATTTAGCCTCAGTTAATTGCTACTTGAAAATGTCTCACATTCTCTCACTTAGAACTCATATTTCCCTTTTTTGCATACCTGACTGAGCGACTTCACTTTTCACTTTTCACTTTCATGCATTGGAGAAAGATATGGCAACCCACTCCAGTGTTCTTGCCTGGAGAATCCCAGGGACGGGGTAGCCTGGTGGGCTGCACTGAGTTAGACACGACTGAAGCGACTTAGCAACAGCAGCATGAATACTTTGTTCATATCATTTCTGTATGCCTTTCTTGCTAGATTTTGAACTATTTCAGACCTGAAACTAGGTACTATTAAATAGAATAACATAAAAATGATACTGGATGCTTAGGGCTGGTACACTAGGATGACCCAGAGGGATGGTACAGGGAGGGAGGAGGGAGGGAGGTTCAAGATGGGGAACATGTGTAAACCTGTGGCAGATTCATGTTGATGTATGGCAAAACCAATACAATACTGTAAAGTAATTAACCTCCAATTAAAATAAATAAATTTATATTAAAAATAGCATGGTTTCTGATACAGAGATTGTGGTGAATAAATACAAGTTACAATACATGCTCCACTGGACCCAGCCCTTTACCTGATGCCTGGTCAGTATTCCATAAATGTTCAGTCAAGTGAGTTTCATCTGACTTTTTAAAAATACTGTGATGCTGCCTATGGAACTTTCTTTCATACAAAATTTATACTGCTTTGTCTTTTAAGATCTTTTGATTTCATGTTATTTTTTTCACTGAAAAAATAATGAATGATTTATTTTGCTTAAAACTTCCATACCCATATATTGCCTCTCTGCCATAGTGTAAATTGCATTCCCTTCAGGCTGTAGTAGTCTTTCTGTGGCCATGGTTTAGGTACTTGTTCTTCTAACACCTGAATTTCTATTTTCAGTTCAGTTCAGTTCAGTAGCTCAGTCGTGTCCAACTCTTTGCGACCCCATGAATCGCATCATGCCAGGCCTCCCTGTTCATCACCATCTCTCGGAGTTCACTCAGACTCACGTCCATCGAATGAGTGATGCCATCCAGCCATCTCATCCTCGGTCGTCCCCTTCTCCTCCTGCCCCCAATCCCTCCCAGCATCAGAGTCTTTTCCAATGAGTCAACTCTTCGCATGAGGTGGCCAAAGTACTGGAGTTTCAGCTTTAGCATCATTCCTTCCAAAGAA
>SJYX01007022.1:479555-493153 GCA_006410675.1 Oreotragus oreotragus
ACCGTATCCTTCCTTAACCCAGACCAAGAAGAAGAAAAGCAAAGCAAAAGGGAAATTCATTATCTCTTGTAATGTAAAAGACCTAGGGGTAGACAGACCTTCAGCTGACTCTATGGACTCGAACAACATCACAGAAATCTGCCTGCTTTGCTGTGTGTGTGTGCGGGTTGGCCTCTTCTTTCTTCTTCCGGGAGACTTTTTCCACACAGGGGCAGGATGGCTACCAGTTGCTCCAGAAGTACTTTGCACCATCCTGTCAAGCAGCTTCTCTCCCCATTGCTGTGGTTGTTGTTCTCTTTGTGACCCAGGGACTGCAGCACTCCAGGCTTTTCTGTCCTCCGCTATTTCTTAGAGTTTCATCAAACTCATGTCCACTGAGTCGGTGATGCCATCCAACCATCTCGTCCCCTGCCACCCCCTTCTCCTTTTGCCCTCGGTCTTTTTCAGCATCAGAGTCTATTCCAGAGTCGGCTCTTCACATCAGGTGGCCAAAGTATTGCAGCTACAGCACTGGTCCTTCCAATGAATATCCAGGGTCTGTCTCTTATACACATCTACAAGAAGAGAGCCTTCGGAAAATGGGACAATAGATGTTTTAAGTCCTTTCCATCTCATTTTACTGTGAATTAAGTCTATAAGTTCATCAGTGCCATGCCCAAACAACAAAATAGGCAGTACATGTTGGCTCTTTGTCAGGCTATTTCTTGTTTAATTTTGTTCATAAGAAGGCTCTCAGCCTCTCAGGAGGGTATGAAAAGAAAAATAACAAAAAACATGAAATGAATAAAAGGTAAAGTAAAAGGAAATTAGGAAAAAAAAGGATAAATAATTTCAAAACTTTAGTATTTTTCATGGTAAATCCCTGGAGAGACAAAAGCAGGCATATTGATATATTGACTACAACAAAATAAAGTATGAATACTCTTCTGTTTCCAAATTTGTATCACATTCTGGAAAGCAATTTAATAATTACATATCAAGACTTTTTTTTAAAAAACAGAAACCTTTAAGGAGTTTATACCTTTGGGCCTATTATTTTTCCTCCCCCCCAAAATAATTAAAGATTCAGATGAAGATATTTGTACATGGATTTTAATTAAAGCATTGTTTGCAAAGGTGAAGTTAGAAATGACTAAACATACACTAATGAGAGAAGTATTAGGTGAATAAACAACCCATAGAATATTCTTCACTGATGAAATATGGTAATTTTGAAAAATACTTAATAGCATAGATACATGTTCACAGTATAATCTTAACAAAAAACACAACGTATAACATTCTTTATTTTTTATTTTTATTCTTCCTACCTCTAATGCATGCTCACTGTAGTAAGTCACATCACATGATGGTATCTTCCCGTGGCCCAAATAATATAGTCAATATCAACAGTTTGGTCAGTTTCTTTTATAGCTTACCTCATGCTTACATTAACATATACACAATTATATGCATGTATACAATATGCTTTTAATTATGTTAGTCTGTTTTTTTAGTATGGTTTAAAAAGTACTGGGTGAAATCCAAATTATTTCTGAGAAATTAGATTAGGAAATTTTATTTTTCCATATTTTCGCAATTATCTATATAGAACATTTATAAGACATTGTATGGAGCCGTATCTGAGTTAACCAGGTGTTTTTAATGCGAGAAGGACGCAGAAATAAATGATTAGAAAATAGGAAATATCAGATTAAAAAGAAAAACAGCTAACAATAACTATTAGTAGACAGCCACCAAGGTTAGCTTTCTTTCATGTCAGTATCGTACATCTCTGATTCTCTGTGGTACTTGTGCAAGCCTTGGAATAAATAAATCTCATTTCAAAGATAAGTTTGTATTTTTTTATAGTAAAAGAAACCAAACAATTGAAGAGGCTGACTTTAGTTCATGTCCCTATCCCCTAGGAATATCCTATTTTTTATGTCAGTTGTTCTCAACTGTGGCTGTACTTTTGAAAACTTGATTCCCTGGACCCCATCTGCAGCGATGCTGACTTAATTGGAGTGAGGTGGGGCCTGGGAATATAGTAAAGGTTTCCAGGCAATTTTGATGTTTCCACAGGGTTGAGAACTACTGTCCTAGGCCAAGAGAGTTGTACATACTAGAAAAGGTAACAATAGTAAACACATCATTTACAAGTTGCTAATTTTGAGATTTGGTAAGACTTTCATTTAATATATCATGTATTTTTTATTCAGTCAATCACACATTCAGAAAATAATTGAGTAAGTACATGTGTTTATAATTCTAAATGTGTTTTTTTTCCCCAAAGAACAGTTGTTTCCTGAAATGTTCTTACTAACACAAAGTGAACTGGCACTTTTAGAAAGATAGGCGCCATGAGTTCACATGTTACTCATTTCTTGTTTTAATACAGTTAACCAGAATAACTTAATCATACAGTTCTCTTAACTCTTACATATCTTGTGTGTGCTTTTTTGGTCCTATGTCTCTCTTTATTTGACTCTGTCATGTACATATTTGAATCGCCTGTGATGCAGGAGCCTCAGGAGACATAGCTTGGACCCCTGGGTCCGGAACATCCCCTGGAGAAGGAAATGGTCACCCACTCCAGTATTCTTGCCTGGAAAATCCCATGGACAGAGGAGTCTGGTGGGCCACAGTCCATGGGGTCCAATGAGTAGGACCCGACTGAAACGACATAGCGCACAATTTCTTTGTGTCTCTCACAGTGACTAGTACAGATCATGCATACAGTAGGTGCTTAATAAAAGTGTGTAGCATAAAATGACTGCTCAGACCCAGACTCTGAACCTTTCTTGGTTCACACTCACTTTAGTAGCTCAGTAGTTTTTCTTGTGGCCACACAGCAACTTCTAACAAATTAGTAATCATTTGAAAAAAATAATACATATTTGCTATTTACTTAGCGGGATGTATTTGTCTGTTAGACACTGCACAACTTCTCAGACCTTGGAGTGAAGCTGAATACTGCCATACTTATTTCCTGTTCAGCAGTGGCTTTCATGCAGTGTTTACTTTTTAACAGAATAATCACTAAATATTCAGCTACACAAAGATCTCATGTCATTCCTTTGAGTATAGAATGTTGAATTATGAACTCTCTGGAGTTGGTTTGGTTTCATGAAAGTTTAAAATATCTTCTGGCACCCCTGTGAGTTTGTTGTATAACCTTTGGTGGCTTCAAGCATAGTTTAGGAACTGTGGCCCCAAATCGCTGGCTTTGGTATTTTTCTCTTTGGGGCATGACAGAGGATTTGTCTGTTAAGGGTTTATTGATTGTTTTGTTAGCTTTTGATATCCAGTTGCTAAGCCTAACTAATTTATTTGTATCATTGAGATGTGGGACCACCAAAAATGATTACTTAAAAAAAAAAAAAAGTACTTCACTGAATTCAAGGCACTGTACTTACTACTTTATAATACCATATTCTTTGATGTTTTTGAAATTGGAGCACATTTCACAAATGGTGGTAAAGAAAACCACCCTGCTTCAAAAGAAAGAGTAGGAGATTGTTTTGTAGCGTGGGGCTTGGAGGTGGCAGTCTTCGGGCTGTTCACTAGGCAAGCGGTGGAAGCTGCTGGCCATTCCAGTTGGTATGGACTGTGACCCTAGCTCATTATGGAGAAATGTGCTAATGCGGGCTCCAGGGATGAGTTCTGTCTTGTACTAGGTCCCCTGGCTTAGAGCTGTACAGCTCAAAATAGTGATCACACTTTATAGTTATTTGCTCTTTGAGTGTTAACATCCTTAGTGGAGGCTTGGTGGGGAATACTTTGGGGGGATCATTTAGGGAAGAGTTTAGTAAACTAAATCCTTTTCAGGATATTAATTGTATAAATAGCAGTTGCTTAATTCTTCTTTTGGCCTGGATGACATAGTCCTTTCCAGACTTCACCCATCAATAATACTAAATTAGGAATGCTTAGTCAAAGCTATGGTTTTTCCCATAGTCATGTATGGATGTGAGAGTTGGACTATAAAGAAAGGTGAGAGCCAAAAAATTAATGCTTTTGAACTGTGATGTTGGAGTAGACTCTTGAGAGTCCCTTAGATTGCAAGGAGATCCAACCAGTTAATCCTAAAGGAAATCAGTCCTGAATAATTGAAAGGACTGATGCTGAAACTGAAACTCCAGTCCTTTGGCCACCTGATGTGAAAAGCCAACTCATCCCTGATGCTGGGAATGATTGAAGGCAGGAGAAGGGGACGACAGAGGATGAAATAATTGGATGCATCACTGACTTCATGCACATGAGTTTGAGTGAACTCCGGGAGTTGGTAATGGACAGGGAAGCCTGGCGTGCTGCAGTCCAGGGGGTTGCAAAGAGTCGGACACAACTGAGCAACTGAACTGAAGGACATTGACTCATTAAGTTTCAAAGGAGGCTAGAGTACCCTGTGTTTAAGTACTTCATACTTAATTCTTCCCCAAGCAGATATTGTACCTCAGCTAACACATCTAACCTGATTTCCATTGTTACATTCATGGGAGGGAGCAGCATTCAGTTGGTTCTCTAAAGGTCTTCTCTCCTTTATAACATCATTAATACATCTAAAATACCTAGGGGAAAAACATTTACTACTCAACCGATTTCTAAGGGATTATTCCTATTAAGTAGCAATTTACTAAGAAACCTAAATCTATGTGAAATAGATTTTGTAACAACTTTTTATTTTAAAATTATTTAATTGTTTTCCCAGATGGGGGTTCCCCACCTCTTATAGCAGTCTCTTGTTTTCACTCATATTACTTGTTTCCATTTTTACTGCCAACTTCAATTTTGGTTCCTTGATGATATGCTAGATTTTTTCCAATTAATTATTTAGAATTGGGTAATAATTGGTAGAACTTAATCTTCATTTAATTGCTTTTCTAAGGAAAAGCCACAATGGTTGCCCTAATCTTGTTTTTAAAAGTTCTTTCTCAATATCACAAGAATGTTCATATCTTTTGAAGAAATTATTGAAGGAAGAACTGGTAAGGAATCAGAGAATCTGTACTTTGCTTAAAGTATATAACTTAATGAATATTCTGTGCACAGAAGTGGTTGCTTACACATTATCTCCTTGTCCCAGATGCCACCGCAAGGCTTATCTACCTCATTTCACATGTTTTCATCCTCCCTCGCAATTATTGCTTCCCTGGTGGCTCAGATGGTCAAGAATCTGCCTGCAATGCGGGAGACCTGGGTTCAGTCCCGGGCTGGGAAGATCCCGTGGGGGAGGGCATGGTAGCCCACTCCAGTATTCTTAGCTGGAGAATCCCCATGGACAGAGGAGCCTGGCGGGCTATAGTTGATGGGATTGTAGAGTTGTACACAACTGAGTGACTAAGCACAGCACTCTTGCAGAAGTGGTTCAGAGCCTGTAGTCTCACTTTATGATTTCAGAGTAAGGAATTCATTCATTAATTCGATCATTAATTTGAAAGTAAGGATTGATAGTTTAGGATACAGCAATAAATAAAATGAAAAATTTCAATATCTCATAGAGCTAATAGGGGAAACAGCAAATGAACATTATGAGTAAATTAAACAGTACGTAAAGATGGTGGTATGGAAAAAATAGGGTGTAAGAAAAGTGATAACACAGCAGGTGTAGTTGCTCAACCCTTGCATGTCTCCAGCAGAGCCTGGAACCATGGCTGTTCCTTGGCCAGTTCCTGAGACTAGGCTCTTGGAATGTTCTTTCTGTTACTAACGAATGATGATGTTTTATATGCACAGAGCAATGGGGTGTACTATTCCAGCTTGTCAAGACTTCTCAGGATTATTTAGGAGATTTACAATATACACCTGGTATCTTTGCTCGGGTTCTGTGTTTCAGCATCCATAAATGTGGCTACATGACTGGTGTCCCCATGGCAGGCTCTGACCCTAAGATTCCATGCAGGGAAGCCCACTGCAGACACGTTGCATGTGTGCCTGCAGTTCACAGCTAGAGAATTTTGTCTTGTGTAAACTGATCAGGAAAAGGACTTGAAAGCCCATGCCTGACCTCTCTGGGCTTGGCTGATGTGTTTACTTTTCCTGTTGTTTTTACTTTTTATCCTTGACTGTTACAAATCTTAGTTTTGAGTGTGACCTCCTGTTAAGTGGTGTGAGTCCTTCTGATAGGTCACTGAACTAGAAGTGGTCTTAGGACTCCTGAAACATAGAGTAAGAAGGACTGGGAGAGTATGGAGTCATGAGAAGTGTAATTTTGACAAAGACTTTAAGGAGGTGGGAGTAAGCTGTTCATTTATGGGGGCAGGGTGGAAGGTAGTAGGGAGAGAATTCTAGGCAGAAGGGACAGCCTGTGGAAAGACCCAGAGGTGGGAATTTGCTTGGCTCAAGAAAGTGCTGGAGCCCAAGTGGATCAGAGGAGTGCGGATGGAGCAGGGAGGATTAAGCCCAGAGACTCAGGGGCACATCTTCAGGCAAGGACCTTCTTGAGGGAAGGGGGTGATGTCTCTCAGTGCATGTTTGTGGGGTGGGTCACTAAATTCCCATCTTTCCTCTGAGGAGGAATATCTGCTTCTCACGTTTTCTTAGCTCAGTCTTTTCTGTTTTTGGCAGACTTAACATATTCTTTTTAACCTCATTTTTTCTTTCCTCGGTCCTTAAGGTTTTTTTTTTTTTTTGCTGATTTTTAACAGGAAAATAAGTCTCACCTTTTTTTTTTTTTTTTTTCTTTCAGCCTTTTCATCTGTGATGCCATTGGGCTATTGGTTCTTCCATCACTCCATACTTAGTGTCTCCATATATAGTGAACCCAATTCATGCGTGTTGGGTGAATGTGTGAGTGAGTGAATGATTGTGATCTTGAGGCAGGATGAAAAATTGCCAAGAAAAAAAGAGTGAGAAATGCCTGTAGAGTTTGATTTGTTTATTTATCAGACTGAATTATTTCCACTGAGGGAAAGGGCCCTTTGGGTAGGCAAGAATGAACTGAGTCCAGTTGCAAATGGCTCACTTTCTTGCTGATTCCTTATTGAGTCCTCTGCAATATGCTTGTTCTTAAGTTATAAGGACTCTTTTATGTTACTCATCTCATTAGTTTTGGCAAATCACAGTCAAGTTTCTGGTTCTAATGAAGACAACGTGCATTTTACTTGCTTCATACCATTTTTCACTTTTGGAGATCATGTCCTCATTCCAGCTCCACAATTTCTTCTGCGATGTGACATTTTCTCTGTAATAAGTATTAGTGCAGTAAATTTGTTTTTGCTTCAAACAGGTACAGATTTTTTTTTCTCTTAAACTCTAAAGCCTGTAAGAATTTTGGATCCAATATGGTGCTTAAGCAATGAAGAGGCTTTTCCGATTTGTTGAACTCTTTCTTTAATTCAGCTCCCTTTTGTTCCTTTAAAAGAAGGAGGCTGTGTGTCCATGTTTGAAATGCTGTAAAGCTTAGACTGTAGAAATCCTTTCCATTCTGCTTTATAGAATGTGGAATAATATGGTCCTTTCTCTCATAAACTCCTTCATTGTCCTTGTTCCTTCCTAAACTTTCAGTCCTCCTTCCAATTAAGTAAGGAAATTGGGCTGGCACCCCGGGAGAAAGAATTGTAAACCTACTTTGTTGGTATTATTTTGTAATAGTGAAAGTAACTTAGATTTAATCTAGTTGCATTATATTTATTTAGCAAATTTGGCTACTTATGGGGTTTTTTTAGTAAAAATTTCCAAGTTAAATTTTCTTATAAGAAGGAAACATTAATTTCCCAAAAGAATGGACTCTTAATATTTGTTTTTGTGATTATTGTAATAATGTGAAATATTTGCCCCAAGCAACTATGGGCTCAAGCTCAAAACTTCACCAATCCTAGGACTGGAAAGCTGGCTATAATTTCAAGTGACTTCTGTGGATATCCAACAATTATCATTCTTTACCCTGTTGCTTGGTCACTTCTGATTGTCTCTATCTTCCTTCCTTTTCTTCTTCATTTCTTTTCTTTTTCCTACTTTTCTCATTTTTCGACTCTTCCTTCCTCTCCCTGTTCCATCCACCTAGAAGCTACATTCTAACTACCCTTAGTAAACCCTGGCAAAACACAAGGCTGAGTTTGAAACAGCATTGACTGTCAAGAAGCTTGTTCTCACAGAGAAGATCAATATGCAGAGAATAAAAACATACACCACAATATATCATGTGCCATTAGATGAATCAGTACAGGACAGGAGGGCCCATCTAACTGGGATAAGAAAAACACAAGGCTGAGTTTGAAACAGCATTGACTGTCAAGAAGCTTGTTCTCACAGAGAAGATCAATATGCAGAGAATAAAAACATACACCACAATATATCATGTGCCATTAGATGAATCAGTACAGGAGAGGAGGGCCCATCTAACTGGGATAAGTGCAAATTTATCCCAGCACAAATTTATGAAGAGGGTTGTTTGTCCTAAACTTTGAAGGATAGGTTAGGGTTTTTGATGGGTAGAGATTAAGATTTTTTTCAGATAGAAGAAAAGAAGGATGTAGCAGTAGAGTGGGTTGGCCTGGGATAGTGACTAGTGACCCATTTATGTCATGGTCATGGTCATTGGAAAAAGACCCTGATGCTGGGAAAGATTGACAGCAGGAGGAGAAGGGGATGACAGAGGATGAGATGGTTGGATGGCATCACTGACTTGATGGACATAAGTTTGAGGAAGCTCCGAGGGTTGGTGATGGACAGGGAAGCCTGGTGTGCTGAAGTCCATGGGGTCCCAAGAGTTGGACACAACTGAGCAACTGAGCTGAACTGATAGAGCAGAGTTCTGCAAACGTTTTCTGTAAAGTGCCAGAGAGTAAAGTGCCGGGGTCCAGCCCCAGTGGATCCAGGGTAATTTGAGGGTGAGATNCAATAGATGTTTTAAGTCCTTTCCATCTCATTTTACTGTGAATTAAGTCTATAAGTTCATCAGTGCCATCCCCAAACAACAAAATAGTACATGTTGGCTCTTTGTCAGGCTATTTCTTGTTTAATTTTGTTCATAAGAAGGCTCCTCTCAGCCTCTCTCTTTTCTTATGAAAAGAAAAATAACAAAAAACATGAAATGAATAAAAGGTAAAGTAAAAGGAGATTAGGAAAAAAAAAAGGATAAATAATTTCAAAACTTTAGTATTTTTCATGGTAAATCCCTGGAGAGACAAAAGCAGGTATATTGATATATTGACTACAACAAAATAAAGTATGAATACTCTTCTGTTTCCAAATTCGTATCACATTCTGGAAAGCAATTTAATAATTACATATCAAGACTTTTTTTTTAAAAAAAACAGAAACCTTTAAAGAGTTTATACCTTTGGGCCTATTATTTTTCCTGTCCCCCAAAATAATTAAAGATTCAGATGAAGATATTTGTACATGGATTTTAATTAAAGCATTGTTTGCAAAGGTGAAGTTAGAAATGACTAAACATACACTAATGAGAGAAATATTAGGTGAATAAACAACCCATAGAATATTCTTCACTGATGAAATATGGTAATTTTNCCCCCAAAATAATTAAAGATTCAGATGAAGATATTTGTACATGGATTTTAATTAAAGCATTGTTTGCAAAGGTGAAGTTAGAAATGACTAAACATACACTAATGAGAGAAGTATTAGGTGAATAAACAACCTATAGAATATTCTTCACTGATGAAATATGGTAATTTTGAAAAATACTTAATAGCATAGATACATGTTCACAGTATAATCTTAACAAAAAACACAACGTATAACATTCTTTATTTTTTATTTTTATTCTTCCTACCTCTAATGCATGCTCACTGTAGTAAGTCACATCACATGATGGTATCTTCCCGTGGCCCAAATAATATAGTCAATATCAACAGTTTGGTCAGTTTCTTTTATAGCTTACCTCATGCTTACATTAACATATACACAATTATATGCATGTATACAATATGCTTTTAATTATGTTAGTCTGTTTTTTTAGTATGGTTTAAAAAGTACTGGGTGAAATCCAAATTATTTCTGAGAAATTAGATTAGGAAATTTTATTTTTCCATATTTTCGCAATTATCTATATAGAACATTTATAAGACATTGTATGGAGCCGTATCTGAGTTAACCAGGTGTTTTTAATGCGAGAAGGACGCAGAAATAAATGATTAGAAAATAGGAAATATCAGATTAAAAAGAAAAACAGCTAACAATAACTATTAGTAGACAGCCACCAAGGTTAGCTTTCTTTCATGTCAGTATCGTACATCTCTGATTCTCTGTGGTACTTGTGCAAGCCTTGGAATAAATAAATCTCATTTCAAAGATAAGTTTGTATTTTTTTATAGTAAAAGAAACCAAACAATTGAAGAGGCTGACTTTAGTTCATGTCCCTATCCCCTAGGAATATCCTATTTTTTATGTCAGTTGTTCTCAACTGTGGCTGTACTTTTGAAAACTTGATTCCCTGGACCCCATCTGCAGCGATGCTGACTTAATTGGAGTGAGGTGGGGCCTGGGAATATAGTAAAGGTTTCCAGGCAATTTTGATGTTTCCACAGGGTTGAGAACTACTGTCCTAGGCCAAGAGAGTTGTACATACTAGAAAAGGTAACAATAGTAAACACATCATTTACAAGTTGCTAATTTTGAGATTTGGTAAGACTTTCATTTAATATATCATGTATTTTTTATTCAGTCAATCACACATTCAGAAAATAATTGAGTAAGTACATGTGTTTATAATTCTAAATGTGTTTTTTTTCCCCAAAGAACAGTTGTTTCCTGAAATGTTCTTACTAACACAAAGTGAACTGGCACTTTTAGAAAGATAGGCGCCATGAGTTCACATGTTACTCATTTCTTGTTTTAATACAGTTAACCAGAATAACTTAATCATACAGTTCTCTTAACTCTTACATATCTTGTGTGTGCTTTTTTGGTCCTATGTCTCTCTTTATTTGACTCTGTCATGTACATATTTGAATCGCCTGTGATGCAGGAGCCTCAGGAGACATAGCTTGGACCCCTGGGTCCGGAACATCCCCTGGAGAAGGAAATGGTCACCCACTCCAGTATTCTTGCCTGGAAAATCCCATGGACAGAGGAGTCTGGTGGGCCACAGTCCATGGGGTCCAATGAGTAGGACCCGACTGAAACGACATAGCGCACAATTTCTTTGTGTCTCTCACAGTGACTAGTACAGATCATGCATACAGTAGGTGCTTAATAAAAGTGTGTAGCATAGAATGACTGCTCAGACCCAGACTCTGAACCTTTCTTGGTTCACACTCACTTTAGTAGCTCAGTAGTTTTTCTTGTGGCCACACAGCAACTTCTAACAAATTAGTAATCATTTGAAAAAAATAATACATATTTGCTATTTACTTAGCGGGATGTATTTGTCTGTTAGACACTGCACAACTTCTCAGACCTTGGAGTGAAGCTGAATACTGCCATACTTATTTCCTGTTCAGCAGTGGCTTTCATGCAGTGTTTACTTTTTAACAGAATAATCACTAAATATTCAGCTACACAAAGATCTCATGTCATTCCTTTGAGTATAGAATGTTGAATTATGAACTCTCTGGAGTTGGTTTGGTTTCATGAAAGTTTAAAATATCTTCTGGCACCCCTGTGAGTTTGTTGTATAACCTTTGGTGGCTTCAAGCATAGTTTAGGAACTGTGGCCCCAAATCGCTGGCTTTGGTATTTTTCTCTTTGGGGCATGACAGAGGATTTGTCTGTTAAGGGTTTATTGATTGTTTTGTTAGCTTTTGATATCCAGTTGCTAAGCCTAACTAATTTATTTGTATCATTGAGATGTGGGACCACCAAAAATGATTACTTAAAAAAAAAAAAAAAGTACTTCACTGAATTCAAGGCACTGTACTACTTTATAATACCATATTCTTTGATGTTTTTGAAATTGGAGCACATTTCACAAATGGTGGTAAAGAAAACCACCCTGCTTCAAAAGAAAGAGTAGGAGATTGTTTTGTAGCGTGGGGCTTGGAGGTGGCAGTCTTCGGGCTGTTCACTAGGCAAGCGGTGGAAGCTGCTGGCCATTCCAGTTGGTATGGACTGTGACCCTAGCTCATTATGGAGAAATGTGCTAATGCGGGCTCCAGGGATGAGTTCTGTCTTGTACTAGGTCCCCTGGCTTAGAGCTGTACAGCTCAAAATAGTGATCACACTTTATAGTTATTTGCTCTTTGAGTGTTAACATCCTTAGTGGAGGCTTGGTGGGGAATACTTTGGGGGGATCATTTAGGGAAGAGTTTAGTAAACTAAATCCTTTTCAGGATATTAATTGTATAAATAGCAGTTGCTTAATTCTTCTTTTGGCCTGGATGACATAGTCCTTTCCAGACTTCACCCATCAATAATACTAAATTAGGAATGCTTAGTCAAAGCTATGGTTTTTCCCGTAGTCATGTATGGATGTGAGAGTTGGACTATAAAGAAAGGTGAGAGCCAAAAAATTAATGCTTTTGAACTGTGATGTTGGAGTAGACTCTTGAGAGTCCCTTAGATTGCAAGGAGATCCAACCAATTAATCGTAAAGGAAATCAGTCCTGAATAATTGAAAGGACTGATGCTGAAACTGAAACTCCAGTCCTTTGGCCACCTGATGTGAAAAGCCAACTCATCCCTGATGCTGGGAATGATTGAAGGCAGGAGAAGGGGACGACAGAGGATGAAATAATTGGATGCATCACTTACTTCATGCACATGAGTTTGAGTGAACTCTGGGAGTTGGTAATGGACAGGGAAGCCTGGTGTACTGCAGTCCAGGGGGTTGCAAAGAGTCGGACACAACTGAGCAACTGAACTGAAGGACATTGACTCATTAAGTTTCAAAGGAGGCTAGAGTACCCTGTGTTTAAGTACTTCATACTTAATTCTTCCCCAAGCAGATATTGTACCTCAGCTAACACATCTAACCTGATTTCCATTGTTACATTCATGGGAGGGAGCAGCATTCAGTTGGTTCTCTAAAGGTCTTCTCTCCTTTATACCATCATTAATACATCTAAAATACCTAGGGGAAAAAGATTTACTACTCAACCGATTTCTAAGGGATTATTCCTATTAAGTAGCAATTTACTAAGAAACCTAAATCTATGTGAAATAGATTTTGTAACAACTTTTTATTTTAAAATTATTTAATTGTTTTCCCAGATGGGGGTTCCCCACCTCTTATAGCAGTCTCTTGTTTTCACTCATATTACTTGTTTCCATTTTTACTGCCAACTTCAATTTTGGTTCCTTGATGATATGCTAAATAGATTTTTTCCAATTAATTATTTAGAATTGGGTAATAATTGGTAGAACTTAATCTTCATTTAATTGCTTTTCTAAGGAAAAGCCACGATGGTTGCCCTAATCTTGTTTTTAAAAGTTCTTTCTCAGTATCACAAGAATGTTCATATCTTTTGAAGAAATTATTGAAGGAAGAACTGGTAAGGAATCAGAGAATCTGTACTTTGCTTAAAGTATATAACTTAATGAATATTCTGTGCACAGAAGTGGTTGCTTACACATTATCTCCTTGTCCCAGATGCCACTGCAAGGCTTATCTACCTCATTTCACATGTTTTCATCCTCCCTCGCAATTATTGCTTCCCTGGTGGCTCAGATGGTCAAGAATCTGCCTGCAATGCGGGAGACCTGGGTTCAGTCCC
>SJYX01007022.1:499322-526896 GCA_006410675.1 Oreotragus oreotragus
TTGAAACACTCTTGTCACACCCAGGAATTTTTATTGACTTGGAGCTGCATGTTTACTCCTCCTCCGAGAGAACCAGTGGGGAACAGCCCCCCATAAAGTCAGGGGTGTAGGCGAGAGCATGAAACAGTAAAGTAGATAGACTCTGGTTTTGGGGGTAGATGCTCGGGAACAGGGGGTTTCCTGAGGCTTGATCACGCCTTTGCGTACGCCAAGCCTCCTTCCTCATGACCTTTGCCATGGGCAGAGTTCCTCACGCTGGCTCCTGGCAGTAAATCATTTCTTTGCAGACCATGTGGCCTTTGCTGTTGAAGCAGAAGCAACCATAGGCAACCCATAAATGAACTGGTAGTGTTCCAATAAAACTTTATTTACAAAATTGGCTGCAGGTCTGAGTTTGCCCATGGGCTAGCATCTGCTAATCCCTGATAAAACAGTGGTTAGTGAGAAATAAATATGCTGTGCTTAGTAGTCAGTTGTGTGCAACTCTTTGCAAACCTTTGTACTGTAGCCCACCAGGCTCCCTGACCATGGGGATTTTCCAGGCAAGAATACTGGAGTGGATTGCCATTTCCTTCTCTAGTGGGAAATAAGGCTAGAATGGGAGGTGACGGCCAGATGTCAGCTTTTGAATGCTAAGCTAAAGACATGGAAATTAATCATACTTTCTTTAGTAAAACCATGACTATGTCTCTGCTGCTGCTGCTGCTGCTAAGTCACTTCAGTCGTGTCCGACTCTGTGTGACCCCATGGACTGCAGCCCACCAGGCTACTCCATCCATTGGATTTTCCGGCAAGAGTACTGGGGTGTGGTGCCATTGCCTTCCCCGGACTATGTCTCTACTAAAGACTTTAAATACTTGACATTTAAATATGGAACCAGATGTGTTCTGTTTACATCCTTTAGATATCTGTATAGCTAGCTCGATACTAAGATTTCTCTGACTAATATTTAGTATAAAAATAGTGGGTGGAGAACAAACTAGGCCTTTGAATTCCCCCCAGTAAAGTTTGAGTCATAGCATCTTTGGGCTTCTCACCATAAAGTCTTCACTGGAATGGAGCAAAAAAATCAGAGCTCGGAAAGTGGGAGAGAATGAATGGGTGGGCCCTCTGGAGATCTGAACTCAAAATGTCCACATTCTTCCCTGTTCAAAAACTGATAGTGTGAACTTGATTCCGAAGATATAAGAGATATAAGATCCACATTTTTTGATACTTACTCTTTAAAAGCCATTTTATTGGGCAAGATTGGCATGTAAAGGCTATAGATATGTCACATATATAACTTAATGAGTTCGGGGATAAATGTACACCTGTGAAACCATCGCCACCGTCAAAGCCATAGACATATGCATCACCTCCCAAAGCTTCTTCCTGCTCCTATTATTATTATCTTGTGGTAAGAACACTGAAAGTAAGCTCAGCCCTCTTAGGAAGTATGAAATATGCAGTGTTGTTGGCAGTAGGCACTGTTGTGCACTAAAGCTCTAGTACTCGTTTATCTTGTGTAACTGGAACTTCACACCCTTTTAACCGCAGGTCTCCTCCTCCTTTGCCCCATTAGAATGGAAACTCCATTCTGATCTTTGACCGTTTTGTGTTATTGTTCAGTCACTAAGTCATGTCCAGCTCTTTGCGGCCCCAGGGACTGCACCCTACCAGGCTTCCCCATCCTTCACTGTCTCCCGGAGTTTGCTCAAATTCATGTCAGTGGAGTTAACTCTTTTAGATTCCATGTATAAATGAGAACATACGTTATTATCTTTGTGCATCTGGCTTATTTCACTTAACATAATCTTCTAGCTCTATCCATCTTGTTGCAAATGGCAAATTTCTTTTTTTTATTTTTTAAGACTGAATAAATAGTATTCCATTGTACGTATAAACCGGTTTCCTTTATTCATCTGCTGATGGACATTTGCATTTTTTCCATGTCTTGGCAGTTGGGAGTAATGCTGCATTGAACATGGGAGTACAAGCCTCTCTCTTCGAGATTGATACTTACAGGAACAGTTACACGTGTTGGTTCTAAAATTCTGCATAATTACATAGAAGATCGTATTAGGTACTATAGACAGTTCTTCTCTTGTCTCTGGTTCATTTCCTTTTTAAAACTTCCTCTACGGTAATATCAGATAATTCTGCAGTACTATTTCTCATGTCTTTCCTCAGAATCTTCCTCAAGGTAAGGATGTATACCTTATTAATGTTTGCAGCCCTATTATCTCCTGGTGCAGATCTGGCCAAAATCAGACTATCAGTAAACATTTGTTAACTGAATGAATGTAGGTAAACATTTCTAATTGTTCCCAACAAGTTATTTCACTATATTTCGTGTTTTTCATTTTTTAATAGTTCTCATTTAGAATGCATAAACCTCAAAGTTTAAAAGTCTTCATTATTAAAATATTAAATTTCATGTGATCTGTTTATAAAAACTTTGTATACTTAGTGTATTTTTAGCATTATATTCCTAGAGAGAAAAAAAAGTTGTGTATTAAATGAAATTATTGTAGATGCTTTATACATAGTTGAAAAGAAGTAGCTAGTTTTTGTACCAGAGAAATCTTNTGGGGTCGCAAAGAGTCGGACATGACTGAGCAACTGAACTGAACTGAACTGATGCTGGGGCCAGAAAAACCAAGCTGAAGGAGGCGGTGGGCGGCTCAGAGGGTCAGCAAATGAGGACTTCCTTCTCTGGTTGGGAGGAAATAAGCTAGTGAATATTTTGTTGTTGTTCAGTTGCCAAGTCATGTGCAACCCCATGCACTACAGCACTCCAGGCCACCTAGTCTTTGCCCGTTTGCCCAAGTTCATGTCTATTGAATTGATGATGCCATCCAACCATCTCATCCTCTGTCACCCTCTTCTCCTTCTGCCTTCAGTCTTTCTCAGAGAGTATCAATGACTTTTCCAGTGAGTCGGCTCTTCCCATCAGGTGGCCAAAATACTGAAGCTTTAGTTTGTGCATCAGTCCTTCCAGTGAGTATTCAGGGTTGATTTCTTTTAGGATTGACTGGTTTGATCTCTTTGATGTCCAAGGGACTCTGAAAGCAGAAACTAGTAAATATGGTGGAAACCAAATTCCTAAGGCTTTTTGGTGAGAGAGAAAGTACAGTCAAACACATGGAACTTGGAGTAAAATGAACCTGTTAATCCTGCCTGTGCTCTATTAGCTGCTCAATGTTTGCTTCCGTTTTCTTGCCTTAAAATGGGGGAAGTCTTGCAGGTTTTTATTAAGATGAAATTAGACAACGTATATAAAGTTTCTAGTACTGGGCCTGGGGGAAGCGGGGGAGGTGGGTGTGTGTGTGTGTGACGCAAATACTAATTGTGTGTGTGTGTTACACAAATACTAATTTTTCCCAATTTGAGCTAGAAAGACAGTTTTGGTCAGGCCTACATTATATCTTAGGTCTGTCAGGCAAACTAAGGTATAGATATAGGAGATTTGACAGTCTTGGTCAGGCCTACATTATATCCTATGTCAGGCAAACTAAGGTATAGATATAGGAGATTTCCTCAGAGAGAGAGGCTGTGATTTTGATAGCAAAGATTTGACCTTTGCAAGTTGTTTTTTTTTTCTGAATTTGATACTCATTTCTCATCAGATTTATTAACATTATTAGTACATGTGAAAAAAATAAAATCATCCATTCTGGATTGGAAGACATTTTGTGAATCAAACCCAGTTTCAGAATGCCAGGAGGTTTTTGGATGTCTTATTTTGGCAACTGTACTTTTACAAAGATGGAACAGATGGAATATGCAGAGTTTTTAATTTAGTTTAGACTCTTACTACGCTTGGACTTTGCCTATAAATCCAAAGGCTCTGAGAATTTCCAAAACTAATCTTTGGAGCAAACAAATTAATAAAAATTCCCTATTGAGTCCCATTCCTGAAAATGCTGTTGAAGGAGCCCATCACCAAATTTTAAAAACTTTTAAAATTATTAGTTTCCTTATCTTCTAGTTCAGTTCAGTTCAGTTGCTCAGTCGTGTATGACTCTTTGCGACCCCATGAACCACAGCACGCCAGGCCTCCCTGTCCATCACCAACTCCCAGAGTCCACCCAAACCCATGTCCATTGAGTCGGTGAGGCCATCCAAAGATCTCATCCTCTGCTGTCCCCTGCTTCTCCTGCCCTCAATCTTTCCCAGTATCAGGGTCTTTTCAGTGAGTCAGTTCTTCACATCAGGTGGCCAAAGTATTGGAGTTTCAGCTTCAGCATCAGTCCCTCCAATGAACACCCAGGACTAATTTCCCTTAGGATGGACTGGTTGGATCTCCTTGCAGTCCAAGGGACTCTCAAGGGTCTTCTCCAACACCACAGCATCAATTCTTTGGCACTCAGCTTTCTTCACAGTCCAACTCTCACATCCATACATGACCACTGGAAAAACCATAGTAATGTGCAGTATTCCTCTTACATGGTTTATCTGATTTTGGTACATTATCCTTCCCTCCTTCCCTTTCTCTTATGGAAGATAGGGTGAAAAGTGAAAAAAGTGAAAGGGTTAGTTGCTCAGTCGTGTCTGATTCTTTGTGACCCTATGGACTGTAGTCTGCCATGTTCCTCTGTCCATGGAATTTTCCAGGTAAGAATATTTGAGTGGGTAGCCATTCCCTTTTCCTAGGAATCTTCCCGACCCAGGGATTGAACCCAGGTCTCTTGCATTACAGTCAGATTCTTTACTATCTGAGGAATAAAATATTCTGTACTTACAGTTGTGTCCTATGTCATTTAAGCTACTTGCTTTGGAAACAAGCAATAGAACCCAACTCGTGCAGTAAGATTTGGGGGAGTTTGATACAGCTCACAGATCATCAGGAGGCGCTGTACAACCCATCTTCTGGAAGGAGAGGGAAGCACAGGGGTGGGGAGCTTATAGACTCCCAGAGATGATTCAGCTTCAGCAACTGTTAGCCTCTGTGTGTCTTTAATCAACCTTCCAAGGGCCTGACAGACTGTCGGGCCTGCGGTTTTGCTGTTGTTCAGTCACTAAGTTGTGTTTGGCTCTTTGTAAACCCATGGACTGTAGCCTACCAGGCTCCTCTGTCCTCCACTGTCTCCTGGAGTTTGCATTAGTTAGATGCTTTATGCCAGTGGCTCAGTCAGTTTTGTCTCGGGGTTTAGGGGCAGGTGGCTGGGTATTTACTTTAGGTTGAGCAGCAGCTACTTGTCCTCTATACATAGTTTATTCTACTAGGTGGACCTATAAAGGACATCTGGTTTAGAAGCTCACCATGCCATTTTTATTACCTTTTATTATTTTGCCAAGAGTTGTATTTCCCACTTGAATTCGCAGCCAAGGCACCAGCATGTGTTTGTGATTACTTTTTTATTTTTAATTAATGTTGTATAAGAATTTAATGATTCTATTTTTGACGATTCTGTTTTGATCTTAATGCCTTTGTTATGGTCCAAAAGCAATTTAAAGTCTCGATTATTTTAACAAAGAATAGATGGGTAAAATTTTTTTTAACTTAAGGTGGAGCTAGGGATAAATGTACCTGCCAGTGCAGGAGACTTCAGAGATGCAGATTAGATCCTTGGGTCAGGAATACCTCCTGGAGGAGGGCATGGCAACTCACTCCAGTATTCTTGCCTGGGAAATCCTGTGGACAGAGGAGCCTGATGGGCTACAGTCCATAGGGTCGCAAAGAGCTGGACATGACTGAAGCAACTTAGCACACCCACATAGTTGATCTACAGTATTAGTTTCAGCAATATAGCATAGTGATTCAGTATTTTTGTAGATTTTATTCCATTATAGGTTATTACAAGATAATGGCTGTAATTCTTTGTGCAATACAACACATTCTTATTGCTTATCTATTTTATAGATAGTAGTTTGTTAATCCCATACCTCTAATTTGTACCCCCAGCTTCCCTCTCACCTTTGGTTATCTTATTTTCTGTGTCTGTGAGTTTGCTGCTTTTGGGTATACATTCATTTGTATTATTGTTTAGCTTTTATGTATAAGTAATATTACAGTATTTATCTTTCACTGACTTATTTCACTAAACATAATATTCTCTAGGTCCATCTGAGATTTTGTTTTGATATTTTGTAATTTGGAACTAAAATACATCCTCTGCTTTCCAGACAACAGAGCAAAATAAAAGAGCTATCCATGCACTAATGGGTTTGGTGAATAGCGTTTTATTCTAAGACCTTTGACTGTATTTTATTAGTATTAAATCTGTATAACTTGATAATATTAGAAATTAGTCATTAAAAAGTAAAAATTTTCCTAAAGCCAGAAGCTGTCTGCATTATTTACTATTCTCACTTTCCATTATTCACTATTCTCCCTTCTTTCCCTTTTAACTGGCAGAGAAAATAGTGATAATGCTATACCTTATTAATAATATTCAATTTAATCCATTTTAGGAAGAATGAATTTGGTGGAATGTTTAACACCTTTCTATCCATCCATATGTATGTATCTTCTAAGTTTTTCAGCAGTTTTGTATTGTTCGGGTGTTTTAAATGACATTTTACAGTATAGTGACATATGCTTTCTAGGATTTAATGTGCTGTGACTGTCTGTCTTTTCTAGTGTCTGTATTTATGCTGAAAGTCCAGGTGAATGACATCATCAGTCGTCAGTACCTGAGTCAAGCAGTTGTAGAAGTGTTTGTAAACTACACAAAGACAAATTCCACAATAACGAGAAACAATGGAGCAGTGTTGATAAGAGTACCCTACAAGTTAGGACTCAGCTTAACCATTATTGCTTACAAAGATGGCTACGTGTTGACGCCGCTACCTTGGAAGACCAGAAGAATGCCAAGTAAGCACTTAAATAGTGTTTTGCCTTCACTAAATGTAAATGATTTTTTACTCTTTGAGAATTGCTTGTTCTGGTAAACTGAAAATATGGACTGTCTATGTGAAGCCAGTATAAGGGGATTAGAAAGGCATGCCAGTTTGAAGAAAATATGAAGGCCTTTTTCCTTCTACAGAGGCCTGAAGGAATCCTGAGAAACAGCTCTGCTCTGGTACAAAACTTGTCTGCAGGTGTGTGTTTGGGGGGGTAAGGGGCGTGGCATGCCTACAGGATTAGGATGGGCCAAAGTATTGATGAAGGGACCTTCTCTAAAGGTAGATGAACAGTTTAGATTTACATGATCACTAATAAAGTTCTTATAGATTCTTGAACACATGAATTTAAGTTGTTTAGAAACTGAGTTTACAGAGTATAGGGAATAGGTCAACAGCGGGGCTAAAATAGATTCAGGGAGTCTGGCTATGAAACTGGCTGTGCTGGAGGACTGTAAGGCTAGCCTGATGTAAGAAAGGAGATGAAAGGAGAGGTAAGTGTACAAGAGGCATCCTAGAGAAAGAATCAGTATTTATTATGGTAATCATTTTACAATATATACACATATCATACCATTGTATACCTTAAGGTTATATGATGTTAGGTGTCAGTTATGTCTCAGTAAACTGGAAAAAATTGGTAGGACTTAATATCATTAATTTGGAGAAGGAAATGGCAGCCCACTCCAGTTCTTGCTTGGAGAATCCCATGGACGGAGGAGCCTGTTGGGCTACAGTCCATGGGTTGCAAAGAGTCGGACACGACTGAGTGACTACCACAGTATAACTAATTGGATATTGGGGGGAAAATGGCCAACCAGTTTCCAGAATACAAGTCTGATTGGAAGGATGATCCATTAGGCAATCAGCCTTTTCAAAAATTTTATATTTTATTGTTCTTGTAAATTTTAGATATAGTTTCATATTGGAAACATTTGAATTATTGAACTATTTAAAATTAGATTAAGAAAGAAAATGAAAAATTAGATAATTTAATATTCACATGAGTAAAATTCTAGAAAATAATGACTAGAAAATCTGTATAGAGATATGGTTGAGATAAATTCATGGTCTCAAATGATTTAATTTTTTTAAAGATAGAAATTAAGCACAACTATTCATTCAGCAAAAGTGAGGAAAACAATGAAAGAAGAAACCAACTATTGGGAAAAGGAAATAATAAAGATAGAAGAGATGTGTATAAGAGACAGGCTTATGTGAAGAAGTGAAGAGGAACTAAAAAGCCTCTTGATGAAAGTAAAAGAGGAGAGTGAAACAGTTGGCTTAAAGCTCAACATTCAGAAAACGAAGATCATGGCATCCGGTCCCATCACTCCATAGGAAATAGATGGAGAAACAGTGGAAACAGTGTCAGACTTTATTTTTGGGTGCTCCAAAATCACTGCAGATGGTGACTGCAGCCATGAAATTAAAAGATGCTTACTCCTTGGAAGAAAAGTTATGACCAACCTAGATAGCATATTCAAAAGCAGAGACATTACTTTGCCGACTAAGGTCCATCTAGTCAAGGCTATGGTTTTTCCAGTAGTCATGTATGGATGTGAGAGTTGGACTCTGAGGAAGGCTGAGCGCTGAAGAATTGATGCTTTTGAACTGTGGTGTTGGAGAAGACTTGAGAGTCCCTTGGACTGCAAGGAGATCCAACCAGTCCATTCTGAAAGCAGTCCATTCTGAAGGAGATCAGCTCTGGGATTTCCTTGGAAGGAATGATGCTAAAGCTGAAACTCCAGTACTTTGGCCACCTCATGCGAAGAGTTGACTCATTGGAAAAGACTTTGATGCCTGGAGGGATTGGGGGCAGGAGGAGAAGGGGATGACCAAGGATGAGATATCTGGATGGCATCACTGACTCGATGGACATGAGTCTGAGTGAACTCTGGGAGTTGGTGATAGACAGGGATGCCTGGCGTACTGTGATTCCTGGGGTCGCAAAGAGTCGGACATGACTGAGCAACTGAACTGAACTGAACTGATGCTGGGGCCAGAAAAACCAAGCTGAAGGAGGCGGTGGGCGGCTCAGAGGGTCAGCAAATGAGGACTTCCTTCTCTGGTTGGGAGGAAATAAGCTAGTGAATATTTTGTTGTTGTTCAGTTGCCAAGTCATGTGCAACCCCATGCACTACAGCACTCCAGGCCACCTAGTCTTTGCCCGTTTGCCCAAGTTCATGTCTATTGAATTGATGATGCCATCCAACCATCTCATCCTCTGTCACCCTCTTCTCCTTCTGCCTTCAGTCTTTCTCAGAGAGTATCAATGACTTTTCCAGTGAGTCGGCTCTTCCCATCAGGTGGCCAAAATACTGAAGCTTTAGTTTGTGCATCAGTCCTTCCAGTGAGTATTCAGGGTTGATTTCTTTTAGGATTGACTGGTTTGATCTCTTTGATGTCCAAGGGACTCTGAAAGCAGAAACTAGTAAATATGGTGGAAACCAAATTCCTAAGGCTTTTTGGTGAGAGAGAAAGTACAGTCAAACACATGGAACTTGGAGTAAAATGAACCTGTTAATCCTGCCTGTGCTCTATTAGCTGCTCAATGTTTGCTTCCGTTTTCTTGCCTTAAAATGGGGGAAGTCTTGCAGGTTTTTATTAAGATGAAATTAGACAACGTATATAAAGTTTCTAGTACTGGGCCTGGGGGAAGCGGGGGAGGTGGGTGTGTGTGTGTGTGACGCAAATACTAATTGTGTGTGTGTGTTACACAAATACTAATTTTTCCCAATTTGAGCTAGAAAGACAGTTTTGGTCAGGCCTACATTATATCTTAGGTCTGTCAGGCAAACTAAGGTATAGATATAGGAGATTTGACAGTCTTGGTCAGGCCTACATTATATCCTATGTCAGGCAAACTAAGGTATAGATATAGGAGATTTCCTCAGAGAGAGAGGCTGTGATTTTGATAGCAAAGATTTGACCTTTGCAAGTTGTTTTTTTTTTCTGAATTTGATACTCATTTCTCATCAGATTTATTAACATTATTAGTACATGTGAAAAAAATAAAATCATCCATTCTGGATTGGAAGACATTTTGTGAATCAAACCCAGTTTCAGAATGCCAGGAGGTTTTTGGATGTCTTATTTTGGCAACTGTACTTTTACAAAGATGGAACAGATGGAATATGCAGAGTTTTTAATTTAGTTTAGACTCTTACTACGCTTGGACTTTGCCTATAAATCCAAAGGCTCTGAGAATTTCCAAAACTAATCTTTGGAGCAAACAAATTAATAAAAATTCCCTATTGAGTCCCATTCCTGAAAATGCTGTTGAAGGAGCCCATCACCAAATTTTAAAAACTTTTAAAATTATTAGTTTCCTTATCTTCTAGTTCAGTTCAGTTCAGTTGCTCAGTCGTGTATGACTCTTTGCGACCCCATGAACCACAGCACGCCAGGCCTCCCTGTCCATCACCAACTCCCAGAGTCCACCCAAACCCATGTCCATTGAGTCGGTGAGGCCATCCAAAGATCTCATCCTCTGCTGTCCCCTGCTTCTCCTGCCCTCAACCTTTCCCAGTATCAGGGTCTTTTCAGTGAGTCAGTTCTTCACATCAGGTGGCCAAAGTATTGGAGTTTCAGCTTCAGCATCAGTCCCTCCAATGAACACCCAGGACTAATTTCCCTTAGGATGGACTGGTTGGATCTCCTTGCAGTCCAAGGGACTCTCAAGGGTCTTCTCCAACACCACAGCATCAATTCTTTGGCACTCAGCTTTCTTCACAGTCCAACTCTCACATCCATACATGACCACTGGAAAAACCATAGTAATGTGCAGTATTCCTCTTACATGGTTTATCTGATTTTGGTACATTATCCTTCCCTCCTTCCCTTTCTCTTATGGAAGATAGGGTGAAAAGTGAAAAAAGTGAAAGGGTTAGTTGCTCAGTCGTGTCTGATTCTTTGTGACCCTATGGACTGTAGTCTGCCATGTTCCTCTGTCCATGGAATTTTCCAGGTAAGAATATTTGAGTGGGTAGCCATTCCCTTTTCCTAGGAATCTTCCCGACCCAGGGATTGAACCCAGGTCTCTTGCATTACAGTCAGATTCTTTACTATCTGAGGAATAAAATATTCTGTACTTACAGTTGTGTCCTATGTCATTTAAGCTACTTGCTTTGGAAACAAGCAATAGAACCCAACTCGTGCAGTAAGATTTGGGGGAGTTTGATACAGCTCACAGATCATCAGGAGGCGCTGTACAACCCATCTTCTGGAAGGAGAGGGAAGCACAGGGGTGGGGAGCTTATAGACTCCCAGAGATGATTCAGCTTCAGCAACTGTTAGCCTCTCTTTAATCAACCTTCCAAGGGCCTGACAGACTGTCTGGCCTGTGGTTTTGTTGTTGTTCAGTCACTAAGTTGTGTTTGGCTCTTTGTAAACCCATGGACTGTAGCCTACCAGGCTCCTCTGTCCTCCACTGTCTCCTGGAGTTTGCATTAGTTAGATGCTTTATGCCAGTGGCTCAGTCAGTTTTGTCTCGGGGTTTAGGGGCAGGTGGCTGGGTATTTACTTTAGGTTGAGCAGCAGCTACTTGTCCTCTATACATAGTTTATTCTACTAGGTGGACCTATAAAGGACATCTGGTTTAGAAGCTCACCATGCCATTTTTATTACCTTTTATTATTTTGCCAAGAGTTGTATTTCCCACTTGAATTCGCAGCCAAGGCACCAGCATGTGTTTGTGATTACTTTTTTATTTTTAATTAATGTTATATAAGAATTTAATGATTCTATTTTTGACGATTCTGTTTTGATCTTAATGCCTTTGTTATGGTCCAAAAGCAATTTAAAGTCTCGATTATTTTAACAAAGAATAGATGGGTAAAATTTTTTTTAACTTAAGGTGGAGCTAGGGATAAATGTACCTGCCAGTGCAGGAGACTTCAGAGATGCAGATTAGATCCTTGGGTCAGGAATACCTCCTGGAGGAGGGCATGGCAACTCACTCCAGTATTCTTGCCTGGGAAATCCTGTGGACAGAGGAGCCTGATGGGCTACAGTCCATAGGGTCGCAAAGAGCTGGACATGACTGAAGCAACTTAGCACACCCACATAGTTGATCTACAGTATTAGTTTCAGCAATATAGCATAGTGATTCAGTATTTTTGTAGATTTTATTCCATTATAGGTTATTACAAGATAATGGCTGTAATTCTTTGTGCAATACAACACATTCTTATTGCTTATCTATTTTATAGATAGTAGTTTGTTAATCCCATACCTCTAATTTGTACCCCCAGCTTCCCTCTCACCTTTGGTTATCTTATTTTCTGTGTCTGTGAGTTTGCTGCTTTTGGGTATACATTCATTTGTATTATTGTTTAGCTTTTATGTATAAGTAATATTACAGTATTTATCTTTCACTGACTTATTTCACTAAACATAATATTCTCTAGGTCCATCTGAGATTTTGTTTTGATATTTTGTAATTTGGAACTAAAATACATCTTCTGCTTTCCAGACAACAGAGCAAAATAAAAGAGCTATCCATGCACTAATGGGTTTGGTGAATAGCGTTTTATTCTAAGACCTTTGACTGTATTTTATTAGTATTAAATCTGTATAACTTGATAATATTAGAAATTAGTCATTAAAAAGTAAAAATTTTCCTAAAGCCAGAAGCTGTCTGCATTATTTACTATTCTCACTTTCCATTATTCACTATTCTCCCTTCTTTCCCTTTTAACTGGCAGAGAAAATAGTGATAATGCTATACCTTATTAATAATATTCAATTTAATCCATTTTAGGAAGAATGAATTTGGTGGAATGTTTAACACCTTTCTATCCATCCATATGTATGTATCTTCTAAGTTTTTCAGCAGTTTTGTATTGTTCGGGTGTTTTAAATGACATTTTACAGTATAGTGACATATGCTTTCTAGGATTTAATGTGCTGTGACTGTCTGTCTTTTCTAGTGTCTGTATTTATGCTGAAAGTCCAGGTGAATGACATCATCAGTCGTCAGTACCTGAGTCAAGCAGTTGTAGAAGTGTTTGTAAACTACACAAAGACAAATTCCACAATAACGAGAAACAATGGAGCAGTGTTGATAAGAGTACCCTACAAGTTAGGACTCAGCTTAACCATTATTGCTTACAAAGATGGCTACGTGTTGACGCCGCTACCTTGGAAGACCAGAAGAATGCCAAGTAAGCACTTAAATAGTGTTTTGCCTTCACTAAATGTAAATGATTTTTTACTCTTTGAGAATTGCTTGTTCTGGTAAACTGAAAATATGGACTGTCTATGTGAAGCCAGTATAAGGGGATTAGAAAGGCATGCCAGTTTGAAGAAAATATGAAGGCCTTTTTCCTTCTACAGAGGCCTGAAGGAATCCTGAGAAACAGCTCTGCTCTGGTACAAAACTTGTCTGCAGGTGTGTGTTTGGGGGGGTAAGGGGCGTGGCATGCCTACAGGATTAGGATGGGCCAAAGTATTGATGAAGGGACCTTCTCTAAAGGTAGATGAACAGTTTAGATTTACATGATCACTAATAAAGTTCTTATAGATTCTTGAACACATGAATTTAAGTTGTTTAGAAACTGAGTTTACAGAGTATAGGGAATAGGTCAACAGCGGGGCTAAAATAGATTCAGGGAGTCTGGCTATGAAACTGGCTGTGCTGGAGGACTGTAAGGCTAGCCTGATGTAAGAAAGGAGATGAAAGGAGAGGTAAGTGTACAAGAGGCATCCTAGAGAAAGAATCAGTATTTATTATGGTAATCATTTTACAATATATACACATATCATACCATTGTATACCTTAAGGTTATATGATGTTAGGTGTCAGTTATGTCTCAGTAAACTGGAAAAAATTGGTAGGACTTAATATCATTAATTTGGAGAAGGAAATGGCAGCCCACTCCAGTTCTTGCTTGGAGAATCCCATGGACGGAGGAGCCTGTTGGGCTACAGTCCATGGGTTGCAAAGAGTCGGACACGACTGAGTGACTACCACAGTATAACTAATTGGATATTGGGGGGAAAATGGCCAACCAGTTTCCAGAATACAAGTCTGATTGGAAGGATGATCCATTAGGCAATCAGCCTTTTCAAAAATTTTATATTTTATTGTTCTTGTAAATTTTAGATATAGTTTCATATTGGAAACATTTGAATTATTGAACTATTTAAAATTAGATTAAGAAAGAAAATGAAAAATTAGATAATTTAATATTCACATGAGTAAAATTCTAGAAAATAATGACTAGAAAATCTGTATAGAGATATGGTTGAGATAAATTCATGGTCTCAAATGATTTAATTTTTTTAAAGATAGAAATTAAGCACAACTATTCATTCAGCAAAAGTGAGGAAAACAATGAAAGAAGAAACCAACTATTGGGAAAAGGAAATAATAAAGATAGAAGTATATTGGCATATGTTAGAGAAATATAAAGAAATAGTTGACAAAAATACATAAAAGCTTTAAAAATCATAAAAGTAACTGATAACAAATTTGGCAAATATCTTAAAAATCCAATAAAATGAACAATTTTGTTATAATGTAAATGATTATTGCTTTTAGATAAGGTAAATTAATCATGTGTAAAATATTCTAGATAAAAATAACTTTTAAGGCTATAAGGAAAAGTACCACAGGTCATTCTGTCATATCAATCAGTACAGCCTTGATCCTGAGAGCTAACAAAGGTCAAAATTAAATGCTCTCCTGTGGGCATACTATTTCTCATTTACACACCCCTCTAGAGATCAATCTTACCTGTAATTCGAAATGCAAAAATCCTAAGCAGAATAGTGAAAAAGAATTTCACCATTATTTAAATATAGCATACTGTCCAGACCAAGTAGAATTTTTCTCTTTGTGGGACTATACAGATGTCAGACTTTATTAATTTTATGTATCATACTATTAGAACAAGCTGGAATCAAGATTGCCAGGAGAACTATCAATAACCTATGTGCAGATGACACCACTGTTACAGCAGAAAATGAAGAGGAACTAAAGAGCCTCTTGATGAAGGTGAAAGAGGAGAGTAAAAGTCAAGTGTTAGTTGCTCAGTTGTGTCCAACTCTTTGTGACCCCACCAGGCTCCTCTGTCCATGGAATTCTCCAGGCAAGAATACTGGAGTGGGTTGCCACTTCCTTCTCCAGGGGATCTTCCCAACCCAGGGATCAAATGTATGTCTTCCACATTACAGACAGATTCTTTACTGTATGAACCACCAAGGAACATTAAAATAAATGAAGATCATGGCATCTAGTCCCATCACTTCATGGCAAATAGATGGGGAAACATTGGGAACAGACAGATTTTATTTTCTTGGGCTCCAAAATCACTGCAGATGGTGACTACAGCCATGAAATTAAAAGATGCTTGCTCCTTGGAAGAAAAGCTATGAAAAACCTAGACTGCATGTTAAAAAGCAGAGACAGCAATGGTTTTTCCAGTAGTCGTGTATGGATGTGAGAGTTGGACCATGAAGAAGACTGAGTGCTGAAGAATTCATACTTTTGAACTGTTGGAGAAGACTCTTGAGAGTCCCTTGGACAACAAGGAGATCAAGCCAGTCCATCCTAAAGGAGATCAGTCCTGGGTGTTCATTGGAAGGACTGATGCTGGAACTGAAGCTCCAATATTTTGACCACCTGATGTGAAGAGCCGACTCATTAGGAAAGACCCTGATGCTGGGAAAGATTGAGGGCAGGAGGAGAAGGGGACAACAGAGGGTGAGATGGCATCACTGGCTCAATGGACATGAGTTTGAGCAAGCTCTGGGAGATGATGAAGGACAGGAGAGCCTGGTGTGCTGCAGTCCATGGGGTCTCAAAGAGTCAGACACGACTGAGCGACTGAACAACAACAATTAGAACAAATTAGAACACGTATGTGATAATATCAACAAATGCCTGAAATGTATTTTGTAAGTTCACCATTCATGCATAACCAAGAATAAACTCTTTAAAAACTAGGACCACAAAGATATACTTAGATATCTTAAACTCATACTAAGCATAAAATATTAGAGGTGATCCTACTAAACTAAGAAACTAAATACAGATATCTATATTATTTTACGTTGTAGTAGAAGTTCTCATCAGAACAAAAAGATATTAACAGATAAAAAGCTATTAGGAAGAATCAAAGCCATTATTTGTGGTTATGATCATATTCCCTGGAAAACTGAAAGTTAGCACTGGTAAAAATCAACAGATGTTCTTACGTACTAGAGGTGATAACCAATTAGGAAAAAGGAAAATAAATGCTTCTCAGAACAATAGGAGAAGGGAAACCTACAAAAAAAGTGAAGTAACTGTGGGGAGGAAAATTACCAAATGTTACTGATAGAACTAGAAAAAAAAATAACTAAAACACCAGATAACTGGAAAAATATTTTTCTTACCCTGGATATTGTGAAGATTTTAATTCTTCCCTATTAATTTACAGATTTAATGCATTAGCAAAATACTTGGCAAACTAATTCTTGAAGAATAAATGTATAAAAATACCTGAAGTTTTAAGAGGTTTACTAGAGGCAGTTTGAAATTCCAGATAACTAAAATATCTAGCTACAGATTTACTGTGATATTTTACTATGATTTGTACTATAATACAAATCAGATACTAGTAGGTATAAAAAATATAATATATGGCAAGGAACCATTATAAATCATTGAGGAAAAAGCTGAATATTCAATAAGTAATACTGGATATTTTGCTAACCATTTGCAGTAAGTTAATTTGAATCCATATTCCAAAATATATTGCTCAAAGAGTTCAAATGTGGAAAATTATATTTAATATAAACTAAACTTTTTTTAGGATGGTCTTTTTAAACTGAAAAGCAATGAATGATGTCATAAAAGATAAATTTCACCATAATTTTAAAAAGTAGGAAAAATATGTGAAGTAACAAGGAATGATACCTTTTATGTGCTAAGAATTCATGTCAGTAAAAGACACCAGGGCACTGCCTAAATAATATAAATGGACAGAATCATGACTTAGCAGTTTTCAAACAGGAAATACAAGTTAGAGAATGTGATAAAATATTTACCTTTCTAATAATCTAAGTACACCCCCCAAAACAATGCATTTCTTAGATTTTTCACCGCAGGAAAGTTTTTATAGAGTGAACATCCTCAGTACTGACAGGATGGGCCTCCTCAAACACTGCTGGTGGGAGGAGAAGGCAGTATTATCTGGATGACAGTTTTGAAATATATCTTTCGGAGTCTTTGAAATCTTTGTCTTTGCTGGGAATCTTTTCTAAAAATGAACATACAAATAAAGTGGACAGATATTTGTGCACAAGGATAATGAGGCAAATATCCTGTAATCGTGAAAATGGAAACAGTCTACAGTATTATACAGTTTAAGTGAAGCTTGCTACTTTAAGAAATGTGACCTTGAAAATGTTCTGAAAAGTTTCTACCAAGGAACTGAAATGCTTAGAGCATTATCTTAAGTGAAAACGCAGGGTGAAAATACTCTGTGTACGATATCATACTCCCTCTTTTTTAAACCACAGGAAAAATCCAGGAAGAGCTACAGTGTAATACTAATAGTGGTGGTCTCTGTGGTGGTCCTGTGATGACCATCATTTTCTTCCTTTTTGGTATTTCTCAGCTTTTCCAGAGAAGATACACATCCCTTTTAAAATCAGGAACATTTTTGTAAATCGAAGGAAATCTGAATGCACATTTTAATGAGATTCGGAAAGATTCTCCTCAGGCGTAATAGAAAAAGCTGTCAGGGTAGCCCTTTCAACACCTGGGACTAAGAAAGCATCCATGTGTGGGATCCAGTCATCTCAGGGTCCAAGCTATTATCCTACCACCTCCTCTCCAATCTTGGAATTCCAACAGTCTGTCTAAATATTTATAATTTCTGAATTAAAATTACTTTCATTGGTAGTCTTCTATTTAAGAAAAAAATTTGCTTTATATCCACCCATAATTTTTGTATAGTTTTATATTTTATCCTCTTTTTCATATTTCCTTTAACAGTAAGCTCTAATTAAAAATATTCCCAGGCAAGTGTATTTTATCTTTTCTTAAGTGATTTAGGGGTATTGTATAGTTTCTGTTGATATTTAAATACATTGCATGGAGGAGAGAGATCAATGAGAACTTGTACTTGAGGTAATGCCTCAAAACATTTTTCCTTTGCAGGATTGGTAAGCTTGTCTGACTTGTTCTTGCTTATAAAATGATGGTCTTTTATCTCTGCCTCTTGCTCCTCATCTTGAAAGAATTGTTATCTTTCAGGGATCTGCACTTACTCATCCCACCAGTCATTTCAGATGGCTACTCTTGTAGGCAGGTTCGGCCTTATCCTGCCTACTACCAAAGGTTGCCTATGGATCATGTGTATGTTAAACTGTTTCATCCTTTGCCAGCTCAGTCTGTTTGGTGAACCACACTGTGAAGAAGAACATTGAACCTTTGTGTGGGAAGTTAAAAAAGAATGGATGTACTCCACTTAAAGAACCTAAAATCATGGAGGGAGGAAAAAAAGGTTTTAAAAATTATAAGAAGGAAATAAGTAATGATTGTACAGAGAAAAGAACAGAGAGAGTTGTTTAAGCATTTAGCTTGACCACATACATATATACATATATATAGGGTTAGAGAACATCATTAGTCATTTTGGTACAAACTATTGTATGAAATTTAAAAAAAAATTAGTAGTGATGCCCAATCTTCTCACTTTATGTTCCTTTTTTCCCCTCTATATTTTACATTCATTCTTCCTTTGTTTTGAATTGCTTTTCCCATCACAGTTTGTTTTTCCTACATTTTTAGGGCCTGCTGGAGCAGAACTATATTTGTCCCTGTTTTACCTCCATGTCTAATGAAATATTCTAATTGTGCTATATTTCACAGTATATTCATCAGTTACACTTTCATTGTTCCCACAAAACCAAGCAAATATATGGCTATTTGAAGACACTATTTTAATTACTGGAAAATTAGCTGGTAAGTACTCTACTTCTTCTTAACAAGTAAGTAAACACTTGAAAGTCACTGTATTGTATAACTGTACTACTTCAGCAATGGATCAGTGTTGATTATAAGGTGTGGAAAATTTAAATTGAACTGGGATGACTGGTATTGACTATACGTTGATCTGAACTGATTCTTATTTCACTATCGAGCTATAGCATGTGTATTTTTTTGTGTGTAGTGGGAATCATTCTCTTTTATCATTTTATCCACCCTCAATAGAACATTTGACTTTCAGAAATACTGGAAAGAGTCTCTGAACTTCTTCCCAAATCACAGCTCTTGCTGGGCTTTGATGGTTGGTAAAATTGGGAAAAGGACTCAGACCTTTGGGGCATTCTCGTCAGCAGCTAACCTTCATTCTTGCCTCTGACACTAATCTTGCTGCCTGCGAGGGAAAGGTATGAGGCTGGGGAATTCAGGATCTACTGAGCAGACATGATTTGCCCCACTCACATGTCCCAAAGGCAGGAATACAAGAAGCCTGATTTGGGGTGTGATTCAAACTGTGTTTTCCAACTCTGCTTAGCAACCTCGAAGATGCTAGCTTTCATCCTCACCTACCTCCTCCCCTCCCTTAACTAGTCCTTAGGGGAAATCCCAGCATTTTGTAACTCTTACTGCATATTATGTAAAACCTCTGTAAATGACAATAATTCACTTATTTCTTTTGGGAAATCAGTGTTTAGGACCAAAGCATCATAGGAATGATTGGTAAAGGTGGAAAACCTTTCGATTCCAAGACAAGAGTCATGGTTAAAAAACAGTTTTTGAAATTCTTCATTTTTAGAAGCTATCTTATTTAGTCCTAATATATTAAAGAAAACCTAATACTATCATTTGGAAAAAACTGGGGCTTGAATAATCTTGGAGAAATTTACTGAGCAAGGTAGTAAAATCTCTCACTCTTGCACTGATTTTGCTGGTGCACAGCAGGATGGATGTAGAGCTGTGTATGAAGGGTAAAAAATAAATAGGACCTGCATGTGTGCAGAGAAAGGCCATTATCTTGACATTGTCCTGCTCCTTACTGGCCTCTTCAAACTCTTTCCATTTTTCAGCTTTCTGCCTCTTATTGTCTATTTTCAAATGAGTTCTCATTTCTGGTCCCAAAATGGCTTTTGCAACTCCTGGACATCCCTGCTCACATTAAATCTAGTAGGGAATAGCATGTCTTTGCCCCTAGAAGTCCAAGCAAAATTCACATTGTCTGTGATCAGATGCTTAGCTGTGTCCTGCTCTTTGTGATCCCATAGACTGTAGCCTACCAGGCTCCTCGGTCCATGGGAATCTCCTGGCAAGATTACTGGAGTGAGTTGCTATTTCCTACTCCAGGGGATCTTCCCAACCCAAGGATCGAACCCATTCTCTTGCATCTTCTGCATTGGCAGGTGGATTCTTTATACTGTTGCTGCTTGGGAAGCCCAAAATCCACGTTGCATCTCATTAACTGTGGTTGGCACAGGTTCCATCACTCAGCAAGTCACTGTGGTCAAGAGGACAATGAGATGCTGTTGACTGCTTTCAGCCCATTCTAGCATGCTCCAGTACCTCTACTCTTGTTGCAGAAATGAAACCCCAGATGTGCCACATGGGTCAACGTGTGGTTTCCCAGAGTGAAACTCAAAGATGAATAAGTTCTGGGCAGATGAATCAAGCTCAAGCAGGCTCTAGGCTAAAGGTGCCTTGTGTGATCTAAGTTCAGTTTAGTTCAGTTGCTCAGTCGTGTTCGACCCTTTGCTCATGGACTGCAGCACGCCAGGCTTCCCTGTCCATCACCAACTCCCAGAGCTTACTTAAACTCATGTCTATCAAATCGGTGATGCCATCCAACCATCTCATCCTCTGTCATCCCCTTCTCCTCCCACCTTCAATATTTCCCAACATCAGAGTCTTTTCAGTGAGTCAGTTCTTCACATCAGGTGGCCAAAGTATTGGAGTTTCAGCTTCAGCATCAGTCCTTCCAATGAATATTCAGGACTGATTTCCTTTAGGATTGACTGGTTTGATCTCCTTGCAGCCCAAGGGATTCTCAAGAGTCTTCTCCAACACCCCAGTTTCAAAGCATCAATTCTTCAGTCCTCAGCTTTCTTTATAGTCCAGCTCTCACATCCATACATGACTACTGACAAAACCATAGCTTTGACCAGAAGGACATTTGTTGGCAGAGTTATGTCTCTGCTTTTTAATATGCTGTCTAGGTAGTCATAACTTTTCTCCCAGGGAGCAAGGGTGTTAATTTCATGGCTTCAGTATCCATCTGCAGTGATTTTGGAGCCCCCCAAAATAAAGTCAGCCACTGTTTCCACTGTTTCCCCATCTATTTGCCATGAAGTAATGGGACCAGATGCTGTGATCTTAATTTTCTGAATGTTGAGTGTTAAGCCAACTTTTTCACTCTCCTCTTTCACTTTCATCAAGAGGCTCTTTAGTTCTTCACTTTCTGCCATAAGGGTGGTGTCATCTGCATATCTGAGATTATTGATATTTCTCCCAGCAATCTTGATTCCAGCTTGTGCTTCTTCCAGCCTGTGCTTCTTCCAGCCCAGCATTTCTCATGATGTGCTCTGCATAGAAGTTAAATAAGCAAGGTGACAATATACAGCCTTGACGTTCTCCTTTCCCGATTTGCAACCAGTCTGTTGTTCCATGTCCAGTTCTAACTGTTGCTTCCTGACCTGCATACAGATATCTCAGAGGGCAAGTCAGGCGGTCTGGTATTCCCATCTCTTGAAGAAATTTCCACAGTTTGTGATCCACATAGTCAAAGGTTTTGGCATAGTCAGTAAAGCAGAACTAGATGTTTTTCTGGAACTCTCTTGCTTTTTCCATGATCCAGTGGATGTAGGCAATTTGATTTCTGGTTCCGCTGCCTTTTCTAAAACTAGCTTGAACANAAAAAAAAAGTCAACATTCAGAAAACTAAAATCATGGCATCCAGTTCCATCACTTCATGGCAAATAGATGAGGAGTAAAGTGGAAACAGTCACAGATTTTGTTTCCTTGGGCTCCAAAATCACTGCAGATGGTGACTGAAGCCATGAAATTAAAAGAGACTTGCACCTCAGAAGAAAAGCTATGACTAACCTAGACAGCATATTAAAAAGCAGAGATGTTACTTTGTCAAACAAGTCCCTCTAGTCAAGGCTATGGTTTTTTCCAGTAGTCATGTATGGATGTGAGAGTTGGACCAAAAGGCTGAGTGCTGAAGAATTGACACTTTTGAATTGTGGTGTTGGAGAAGACTCTTGAGAGTCCCTTGGACAGCAGAGATCAAACCTAAAGGAAGTCAGTTAAGGAGTCAATCCTAAAGGAAATCAACCCTGAATATTCATTGGAAGGACTGATGCTTCAGTACCATTGGCCACATGATATGAAGAGCTGACTCATTAGAAAAGACCCTGATGCTGGGAAAGATTGAGGGCAGGAGGAGAAGGGGACAACAGAGGATGAGATCGTTAGATGGCATCATCGACTCAATGAGTCTGAGCAAACTCCGGGAGATGGTGAAGGCCAGGGAAACTTGGCGTGCTGCAGTCCATGGGGTCGCAAAAAGTTGGACACAACTGAGCAACCGAATAACAACAAAACCTGACTTCCATGAGTTTAGGCATTTTGTACAACTTATATAAATAAATATGGTACCAGAAATAACTTTGGTCAATTCTAATGGGAATTGTACTCTGAACCCACTCACAAATACAATGGAGATTATAACCCTCAACACTGGAGTTGAAATAGACACTTCAGTTTGGATCTCTCCCAAGGGCAAGCCAGGCCATAGCCACCTTTGTCAGGGCCTGGTCCCCATCTAGGAGAGTATGAAGTCTTAACAGAAATGATGCAGGCCCTGGAGGTGTCACGCAAGACTCAAACACATGGGATTGGTTGTAATAGAAAATAAGATTTCATAAATCATAATGAGAAATTTAGCTGCCAAAGAGATTGAAGTTCACATTCTGAAGGGAAATTAATGTGTAGGAACTATAGGAAAGGAAAGGGATGGAGTTAGGAGGTATTTGACAGCTCATCAGGGATCCTTCAACTACAAGCTGGAAAAATGTTAAACTATATGGTAGTGCTGCTTTATCTACACTTCATAAAATCACCTTTTAACTTTCTTTTTATGGATTTCTTTCTTTTTATGGATGGATTTCTTTATCCTAATGGAGAGCTTAATTCCAACAGTAAGCTCTCTAAACCAATTGTGGGGTTAATTTCTTTTGTCTTTGGTTTTGACGTTCTATCAAAATAAATATTTTTCCTTTGACTTGTTTTCTTTTTCCCTTTATTTTGAGCCTCTGTTTAATTTGGAACTGTGGACCTGGAACTGGACTCTGTCCAGTGAGTTTACTTTTTTTGATAAAAGCATTCTCAGTTTGACTAGAGAAAAAAACTGATTTCTAGATAATCACAATTTATAATGTTAAGTACCAAAAAGTTAGTATTAATAAAACCAATTATAAATGATGGAGAAACATTATCATTAGATAAATATGTAAAGTTTCTTAGGGGAGAAGTAACTATTTTCTTTCTAAGATGGCTAAGCTTAAAGATCACATTTTAAAATTATCTGTGGTGTTTATCAAAACATTGCAATACAATTTTTCTCCACATTGCTATAGTAGATGACTATCTGTCTATTTCTGTTGGGAAAGTTTACATGTTGAGAAGTAAATGGTATTTTTTAAACCTTTGGTGGCAAAATCTCTCTTGATTGTACCCTATATTTCCTGTTTTTCAAACCTACATTTGCTATGGTTGTAAATATTCTACAGTCCTGTAGGAATATTCAAATTTCCCACATGATTTAGTCTTTTATTTTTCCTTCTTATGTTCTTCTGGTTGACTAGAAGTTTCATAATTCATATATTTACTAGTTCTAATCCCTGTAGACCTTATTAAAACACTAGACTAACTCCAGACAGTCTGATTCAAAACAAACCAGATAATTACATTCCCAGGAGCCTCTGGGCTTATTATACTTGAACATCTTAGTTAAGAACATTTCCTAAATACTGTAATGAAAGGTAGAATTATAGCTATTAAACAATGTGCATTACATATCAAAATAATTTTTAATGTATATCCCCATATTTCAGTCTGGAAAATAAAATTTGTTTTATGTAGAAAATATTTTAAAGTGAATTTATTCAGTTTAAATTTCTCTCTAATATCCAGCATTTTGAAATAAATACTACTTGAAACCCTGACTTCTAACTTCAGTCAGTTCAGTTGCTTAGTTGTGTCTGACTCTTTGCGACCCCATGGACTGCAGCATGCAAGGCCTCCCTGTCCATCACCAACTCCCGAAGTTCACACAAACTCATGTCCATTGAGTCTGTGATGCCATCCAGTCATCTCATTTTCTGTCACCCCCCTCTCCTCCTGCCCGCAATCTTTCCCCAAATCAGGTTCTTTTCCAATGAAACAGCCCTTCGCATCAGGTGGCCAAAGTATTGGAGTTTCAGCTTCAGCCTCAGTCCTTCCAATGAACACTCAGGACCAATCACCTTTAGGATGGACTGGTTGGATCTCCTTGCAGTCCAAGGGACTCTCAAGAGTGTTCTCCAACACCACAGTTCAAAAGCATCAATTCTTCAGCGCTCAGCTTTCTTTATAGTCCAACTCTTACATCCATACATGACTACTGGAAGAACCATAGCCTTGACTACACGAATATTTGTTGACAAAGTAATGTCTCTGCTTTTCAATATGCTGTCTAGATTGGTCATAACTTTCCTTCCAAGGAGTAAGCATCTTTTAATTTCATGGCTGAAGCCACCATCTGCAGTGATTTTGGAGCCCCCCCAAATAAAGTCAGCCACTATTTCCACTGTTTCCGCATCTATTTGCCATGAAGTGATGGGACCAGATGCTGTGATCTTCGTTTTCTGAATGTTGAGGGTTAAACCAACTTTTTCACTCTCCTCTTTCACTTTCATCAAGAGGCTCTTTAGTTCTTCTTCACTTTCTGCCATAAGGGTGGGAGATGGAAATGGCAACCTACTCTGGTATTCTTGCCTGGAGAACCCGATGGACAGAGGAGCCTGATGGGCTGCTTGCTGTCCATGGGGTCGCACAGAGTCAGACACAACTGAAGCAACTTAACCATAGCATCTGCATATTTGAGGTTATTGATATTTCTTCCAGCAATCTTCATTCCAGCTTGTGCTTCATCCAGTCCAGCATTTCTCATGATGTACTCTGCATCTAAGTTAAATAAGCAGGGTGACAATATACAGCCTTGATGTACTCCTTTCCTGACTTGGAACAAGTCTGGTTCCATGTCTGGTTCTAACTGTTGCTTCTTGAACTGCATACTGATTTCTCAAGAGGCAGGTCAGGTGGTCTGGTATTCCTATCTCGGAGAATTTTCCACAGTTTGTGTGATCTACAGAGTCAAAGGCTTTGGCATAGTCAATAAAGCAGAAGTAGATGTTTTTCTGGAACTTTTGCTTTTTTGATGATCCAGTGAATGTTGGCAATTTGATCTCTGGTTCCTCTCCCTTTTCTAAAACTAGCTTGAACATCTGGAAGTTCACGGTTCACGTATTGTTGAAGCCTGGCTTGGAGAATTTGGAGCACTGTTTTATTAGCATGTGAGATGAGTGCCATTGTGTGGTAGTTTGAGCATTCTTTGGCACTGCCTTTCTTAGGGATTGGAATGAAAACTGACCTTTTCCAGTCCTGTGGCCACTACTGAGTTTTCCAAATTTGCTGACTATTGAGTGTAGCCCTTTCACAGCATCATCTTTTAGGATTTGAAATAGCTCAACTGGAATTCCATTGCCTCCACTAGCTTTGTTCATAGTGATGCTTCCTAAGGCCCACTTGACTTCGTATTCCAGGATCTGGCTCTAGGTGAGTGATCACACCATCGAGATTATCTGGGTCGTGAAGATATTTTTTGTACAGTTCTTCTGTGTATTCTTGCCACCTCTTCTTAATATCTTCTGCTTCTGTTAGGTCCATACCATTTCTGTCCTTTATTGACCCCATCTTTGCATGAAATGTTCCCTTGGTATCTCTAATTTTCTTGAAGATATCTCTAGTCTTTCCCATTCTATTGTTTTTCACTATTTCTTTGCACTGATCACTGAGGAAGGCTTTCTTATCTCTTCTTGCTATTCTTTGGAACTCTGCATTCAAATGGGTGTATCTCTTTTTTTCCTTTGCTTTTTGCTTCTCTTTTCACTGCTATTTGTAAGGCCTCCTCAGACAGACATTTTGCTTTTTTGCGTTTATTTTTCTAACTTCAATAACTTCTAAAAGACTTCTCACCACTAAATACAGAAATGTTTAATTATTAACATGTTTTACATATATTCTTATTATTTTTTCATTTGATGTTTATTATTGATTATTGATTATTGGGGTGGCCAGAGGAAGGCTTGAGAGGAGACCTGCCAATTTCTTTTGGATATTCCAAGTTACAAGGATCTGTAGGGTATCTAGGAGAAGGCAATGGCAACCCACGCCAGTGCTCTTGCCTGGAAAATCCCATGGACTGAGGAGCCTGGTAGGCTGCAGTCCATGAGGTTGCACAGAGTCAGACACGACTGAAGCGACTTAGCAGCAGCAGGGTATCTGGGAGAGTTTCTGTGTACCTCTGAATCCATCTTGGGTTATTAGGGTCACATCAGATGTTAAATCCAATGCAGGCAGAGATTTGGGGAGTTTCAAATGGTTGAAGCTACAGGCAAAGGTGAGATGGTCAAGAAAGAGTAGGGAGGGTGAGAAAATACTTTCATTGGTGTCATTATTTGTGTAATAAATATAAGTAAAATATCAATTCTATTTAAGAATATTAGGTTTTAACAAACACACGTATATGTAGTGGAGTTGAAAGAAAATAAGACAATGACTTCAGTGTCTCCTTTTAAATTTCATAAACGTGACTTTCAGTTTACATCTCAAATATGATTTTTTTTGTAAGTAGAATCTTACTTAAAAATAAGTGGCAAATAATTTTTTATGTTAATTTCATTACTATTTTATTCCTTTTTTGTATTTCATTTTTACAATGTAGATTTTCAATAAATATATTGCAAAGAAAGAAGCAAAAATTAGGAGATCTGGGTTCAGGCTATGACTCTTCACATTTCTAGTAAACTTTGGTTTCCTCGTGTTACATGCCTCTGACAATGTTCATAACAGTAATATGGTAAGACTGAAGGTGGTACAGAGTTCCAAAGAATAGCAAGAAGAGATAAGAAAGCCTTCTTCAGCGATCAATGCAAAGAAATAGAGGAAAACAACAGAATGGGAAAGACTAGAGATCTCTTCAACAAAATTAGAGATACCAAGGGAACATTTCATGCAAAGATGGGTTCGATAAAGGACAGAAATGGTATGGACCTAACAGAAGCAGAAGATATTAAGAGGTGGCAAGAATACACAGAAGAACAGTACAGAAAAGATCTTCACAACCCAGATATTCATGAGGATGTGATCACTAATATACAGCCAGATATCTTGGAATGTGAAGTCAAGTGGGCCTTAGGAAGCATTACTACACACAAAGCTAGTGGAGGTGATGGAATTCCAGTGGAGCTGTTTCAAATCCTGAAAGATGATGCTGTGAAAGTGGTGCACTCAATATGCCCTCACATTTGGAAAACTCAGCAGTGGCCACAGGACTGGAAAAGGTCAGTTTTCATTCCAATCCCAAAGAAAGGCAATGCCAAAGAATGCTCAAACTACCACACAGTTGCACTCATCTCACATGCTAGTAAAGTAATGCTCAAAATT
>SJYX01007022.1:559858-570208 GCA_006410675.1 Oreotragus oreotragus
CTTCAGAATGGACTGGGTCGACCTCCTTGCAGTACAAGCGACTCTTAAGAGTCTCCTCCAACACCACAGTTCAAAGGCATCAAATCTTCAGGGCTCAGTTTTCTTTATAGTCTAATTTTCACATCCATACATGGTCACCTAATCTATGATAAAAGAGGCAAGAATGGACAATGGAGAAAGGGCAGCATCTTCAACAAGTGGTGCTAGGAAAACTTGACAGCCACTTGTAAACAGATGAAATTAGAACACACCTTAACACCATACACAAAATTAAACTCAAAATGGATTAAAGACCTAAATATAAGGTTGATACAATAAAAATTATTAGAGGAAAACATAGATAGAACACTCTAAGATAAACTGCAGCAAGAATTTTTTCAATCCACCCCCTAATGAAAAAAAAAAAAATATGGGACCTAATTAAATTTAAGAGCTTTTGCATGCTAAAGGAAACCATGAACAAAAGAAAACACAACTCACAGAATGGGAGAAAATATTCGCAAGTGAAGGGACTGACAAAGGAGTAATCTCCAAAATTTACAAACAACTTATGCAGCTCTATATAAAAAACAACCCAATCAAGAAATGGGCAGAACATCTAAACAGACATTTCTCCAAAGACATACAAATGGCCAAAAACACATGAAGAGATGCTCAATGCTCAACAGCACTAATCATTAGAGAAATACAAACCAAAACTAAAATGAGTATCACCTCAATGTTCTGAATGGCCATCATCAAAGTGTCTACAAACCATAAGTGCTGGGCAGGGTATGGAGAAAAGGGAAGCTCCTATACTGTTAGATTGGAAGATAAAGTAAAAGAAGTATATATATTTACATATATTTGTATAACTTTACATCTGAAACACATTGTAAATCAACTGTATTTCAATAAAAATTAAGAGCTTGCATGGCACAGGAAATCACTGACAAAAGGAAGAGATAAACTTTTGAATGGGAGAAAAGATTTGAAAATTATATGATGATATAGGGTTAATATCCATGATATATTAACAGCTTACCCATCTCAATACCAAAAAAAAAAAAAAATAGACAGAAGACCCAACTAGACATTTTTCCAAAGAAGACACATAGATGGCTAACCAGCACATGAAAAGATGCTCAACACTGCTGATCAGAGAAATGCAAATCAAACCCCAAGGAGATATCACTTCACAATTGTTAGAATGACTATCATTAAGAAGGATGCAAATAACGAATGTTGGCAAGGATGTGGAGCAAAGGGAAACCTAGTACTTTGTTAGTGGGAATGCAAATTGGTGTAGTCACTATGGAAAACGTTATGGGGATTCCTCAAAAAACATAAAAATAGAACCACACTGTAACCCATAAATTTTTCTCCTGGTGTATAAAAATATAAAAATGAAAACACACTAGCTTGAAAAGATACATCGCAATGTTCATTGCAGCATTATTTATAATAGCCAAGCTAAAATGTAGAAACAACCTCAGTGTCCATCAATAGACACATGGATACAGATAAAAACACATGTGCACACGTGAACACACACATACTTGTACATACACATGCATACAATGGAATACAACTAAAAAAAAAAAAAAAATAGACAGAAGACCCAACTAGACATTTTTCCAAAGAAGACACATAGATGGCTAACCAGCACATGAAAAGATGCTCAACACTGCTGATCAGAGAAATGCAAATCAAACCCCAAGGAGATATCACTTCACAATTGTTAGAATGACTATCATTAAGAAGGATGCAAATAACGAATGTTGGCAAGGATGTGGAGCAAAGGGAAACCTAGTACTTTGTTAGTGGGAATGCAAATTGGTGTAGTCACTATGGAAAACGTTATGGGGATTCCTCAAAAAACATAAAAATAGAACCACAGTATAACCCATAAATTTTTCTCCTGGTGTATAAAAATATAAAAATGAAAACACACTAGCTTGAAAAGATACATCGCAATGTTCATTGCAGCATTATTTATAATAGCCAAGCTAAAATGTAGAAACAACCTCAGTGTCCATCAATAGACACATGGATACAGATAAAAACACATGTGCACACGTGAACACACACATACTTGTACATACACATGCATACAATGGAATACAACTAAGCCATAAAAGAGAGTAAAATTTTGCCATCTGCAACATGATTGGACCTGGAGATTATCATGCTTAGTGAAATAAGTCAGACAGAGAAAGACAAAAAAAATACTGTATGTTATCACTTACATGCAGAATCTAAAAGACAAAACAAATGAATGAAAATAATGAAACAGGAACAAACTCATAGACAGAATAAGCTAGTAGCTACCAGTAGGGAGGGGCAGGTATGGACAGGCATGATAAAGGCAGGGGATTAAGAAATACAAATTACTATATACAAAATAAACAAGATACAAAGGTATCACAGGGAATATAGTCAATATTTTATAGTAAGTTTAAAAGGTTTATAATCTGTAAAAATATTGAATCACTCTGTTGTACACATGAAACTAATATATTGGTAATATTGTATTAAATCAATCAACTATACTCCAAAAAAGTAATACATTTTAAAACTTCTTGCTGCCAAAATAATCAATTGAAGTTTAAAAATAATACACTTGAGAATTATCAAGATCATAGTCCTTTTTTAAATGCACTATTCCTTAGTGCATATACAGTATATAGAAAAATTAGGAACTGAGATTCTTTAAATTGTACTTTTGGAAAGTTTTCTCATAAAAAGTGTACAAATTAGTGCTGTTGCTATATTTTATTTTCAAAATCCATGTTACATGTATAATGGTTTTATTATTTTATTTAAAGTAACTATATAGTTAGTACTACAAAGAGAAATAGTCAAAATCTAATTATTAAAAATCCTTCAAGCTAGGCTTCAGCAGTACATGAACCGAGAACTTCCAGATGTACAAGCTGGATTTAGAAATGACAGAGGAACCAGAGATCAAATTCCCAAATTCTGTTGGATCATAGAAAAAGCAAGGGAATTAAAATCTACTCTGTTTCATTGACTATGCTACAGCCTATAACTGTGTGGATCACAACAAATTATAGAAAACTCTTAAAGAGATGGGAATACCAGACCATGTTACCTGTCTCTTGAGAAACTTGTATGCAAGTGAAGAAGCAATAGTTAGAACCAGACTTGGGACAACAGACTGATTCAAAATTGGGAAAGAGTACGTCAAGGATGCATTGTTACCCTGCTTAATTAACTTACATGCAGAGTACATCATGGGAAGTGCCAGGCTGGATGACTCACAAGCTGGAATTTAGATTGCTGGGAGAAATAAACAATCTCAGATATGCAGATGATACCACTTGAGAAAGCGAAGAGGAACTAAACAGCCTCTTAGTGAGGATAAAAGACAAGAGTGAAAAAGCTAGCTTAAAATTCAACATTCAAAAAAACTAAGATCATGGCATCCAGTCCCATCACTTCATGCAATTAGATGAGGAAAAAGTAAAAACAGTGACATATTTTATTTTGGAGGGCTCCAAAACCACTGTGGATGGTACAGCCTCTTAGTGAGGATAAAAGACAAGAGTGAAAAAGCTAGCTTAAAATTCAACATTCAAAAAAACTAAGATCATGGCATCCAGTCCCATCACTTCATGCAATTAGATGAGGAAAAAGTAAAAACAGTGACATATTTTATTTTGGAGGGCTCCAAAACCACTGTGGATGGTCACTATGGCCACCAAATTAAACGATGCTTGCTCCTTGGGAAAAAAGCCATGACAAACCTAGGCAGTGTATTAAAAAGCAGAGACTTTGCCAACAAAGGTCCGTATGGTCAAAGCTATGGTTTTTCCAGTAATCATGTATGGATGTGAAAACTGGACCCTAAAGAATGCTGAGCACCGAAGAGCTGATGCTTTTGAATTGTGGTGCTGAAGAAGACTCTTGAGAGTCCCATGGACAGGAAGGAGATCAAATCAGTCAATCTTAAAGGAAATCAACCCTGAATATTCATTGGAAGGACTGATGCTGAAGCTCCAATCCTTTGGCCACCTGATTCGAAGAGCTGATTCATTGGAAAAAACCCTGATGTTAGAAAGATTGAGGGCAAAAGGAGAAGGGGGCAACAGAGGATGAGATGGTTGGACAGCATCACCAACTCATTGGACACGAGTCTGAGCAAACTCCAGGAGATAGTGAAGGACAGGGAAGCATGGTGTGCTGCAGTTCATGGGGTCACAAAGAGTCAGATACGAGTTAGTGACGGAACAGTGAAAAATCATGTTAATAATTTTCATCTGTTCAAAAGTGATTTTTATGAAATTTTGCATTTGAAAGCTTATTAGATTATTACTTTATTTTTCTCCTGCAAGGTATAGTTAGAATTTTAGCAATTAACAATTATTAATTTTTCATGAGAAAAATTAGTAAACAGTTGTTTTTATTTTAATTAATCAATGACAGGCATGTGGATTTTTGGAAAATTAACATTATATTCTAGTGGTTTTTTAAAATATAAAAGGATATTATTCCTAGCTTGAACATGTTTCTTTTAAATTTATAACTCACCTGGTGGTTTTCTTTGGTGAGAGGAATTTTTGTTAGTATATCTTAATTGTTTTATTCAGATATTATTGATGTATCATTGAAACATACCTCTAGTTCATGGTTGGCATTTTTTCAAATGAGAGCAACTACTTACAAATATTTGTATTTTCTTTCTTATCTTGCTTTTTTATACTATAATAATAATACACTAGTATATTACTTTATTAAAGATGCATTTGAAGCACAGTTTGGTCTTTAGTATTGTGTCTTCTATTTCTCATTCTCAGGATTTTAATGTTTGAACATACTTCTCAAAAATGTATTTTAATTGTGAAACAGATGGCTGCAAAACAGTACAATTTACTTAGAAACTGAAATCCAACTTTTAAACACTAGAGCCTTTCCAGTGATTTAAACCTCTGTGGTATGCCAAGTTGTTTTTTTGTATGAATCAATGTTTTCTATTCTAGCTTGAAAGATGCTTCCTCTATTTCAGAGAGATCAGTCACTCACCCAGTAATAATGACATTTTAACTTGAAAGAAACTGGTCATTCTCTTCACAGAGCACATTAAAAGTAGAATTTGTTTCATAGGGAGTCATCACTTTGAAAAAAGCAGTTCCATCAGTTTTGAATCCTCTAATTGCTTTTGGAAATTTTCCTGCAATCATGTGTCACTAAATATTTCATTATAACAGCTAATCTGAATAAAATATTTATTACCATATGTACAAGCAACATGGTTTACATATGCAGTTATTAATCATAATAATACTCATGAAGGTATTATTCAGTATAATATTGACTCTATATGAGTTAACTACATCCCACTGTTAAAATTTTGCCTTTACAAGCTTCAAAAAACATTTTCTACCCATGATAAGAAAATTAGTTTAAAATGGGATAATACAACATTCCCTCAATTAAATGTGGAGACTGAAAGAGGAAGAAGGAAGGAGACATAGAAGGAGAGAAAATCAAACTAAGAGCAAAAAGAAAAAAAAAAGTGGATTTTTTAAAATGTAGCTTTGACTCTTTATCTTAGGTGAAACATGAAAGTCCATGAAATATCATTTTCTTCATAAAAAAAGTAGGATCGCCAAAAATTCTTTCAGGTCCTAAGCTCTGCATCGGGGGTGAAAGGCTGAGAGAAATTAGGAGACCACAGAAAAGGGTTTGAGCCAGTCGCTGGTCTCCAGTTTGCTTTCACTGGAGTCCACCACTGTGATCCCCTTGCAGGCCTGGCTCATTTTGTTACCTCGAAGAGCCCTGCTGACCACCAGCCTCCTGTTGACTTTAGCTCCTTCTGCCTCACTATATGCTTTTCTGCCACAACCCTTGGCAACACGACTGGGCCTCAGATTTGCTGCCAACAGCCTGACCCAGTTATTGCCATTGCTGCTGAGTTTCCTTGTGTTTTCATCCTTGCAGCCCTCTCTCCACCATCTCCACCAAGGCATGGCCACACCTGGGACCTCACTCAAACCTGCCCCACCTCTGAAATCTCTTCTTCAGGCATGATCTCGGATTCAAACTTCCTGTTTTTGCAGTTTGCCTGCCTAAGCACTTTTCTTTGACCACTCTTTGTCTTCTGATTCATTTACTCATTTATTTTACCTACAGGTCAGCCTTCTCCTCTGTTCTCTTCTAATCCAGTTTAGATTTTGAGTCTCTCTCTTCAATAAGGCCCCAAACTTGTCCATTTTCTTTTAATTCTAACTGCCTACCAAAACTGCAACCATGAATGAATCCAGCTCTTCAGCTTCAGCTTGCCCATAGACTGCTTTGTGCAGCTAAAAATCAGCCAAACAAGTAAGATTGGTAACAGTCTATAAATTCATAGCCAACAAACTTAAAAGGACTTTAAAATTGCCTGAATTTCTGTCATGTGTCAGAAGTCAGCTCTATTTCTATTTCTCTGAGGAAAATAAGAGGTTCTTTAATCTTCAATGACTGCAAACCTTTTGATTCTTTATTCACTCTCTGTTGATCTATCAATAATTGTTGATAGACAATTTCACTATCTCCTGCCAGCAGTATTCATACCTGCCTACATCTCTAATACCCCCCACCCCTTTGGGTCCCTCTGTTATAGTGGCTATGTGCCTGCATCCTGCCATAGGCTGTTCCATCGTCTGGGCTCTCAGTCCCTGTTACTCACTTATCACCAGCTGTATCTCAATGAGACTTAAACATGTTTGAGTCTTAGCTTTAAAAAAATCCCCGAAACAAACACCTTCTTCCAGCTACTTTTATGTTTTTCATAAACTTCTCATAATGAGAGTTATGTATACATCCTGTTTCTATGTCTTCACTCATCATTCTTTCTACACCACAACGCCATCTGGACTTTGATCCCATAACTCCGCTAAATGATTCCTAGCCATCGTCAGGATTGCCCTCCTTACAGCTAACGCAAAATTGCCTCCCTCAGTCCTGTTCTTACTTGACCAGTCTCTGCTAGTTGACTACACTTTCTTTCTTTGGTTTCCTAATAATGTTTTTTTTTTTTCTTTCCCCTCCACTCCCTATCTGGTCATTTTCCTTTATAGTTCAACAAATATTACAGAATATCCGTGTATGTCAAGGACTGTACGTTGAGCATGTTAACAGTGAACAAAACAACAAGATCCTTGCTCCTAAGTACTTTACATTTTAAGGGAGGAGGGATTAAGTAATTTCATAATTACTTAATTATTACTTAATCACATAATTCTCAAAAGTGCTATGAAAATAGCAGAATAGTTATACTAGAACCCAACTTAAAGTGTTTCTCACTCTTTCTCAACCTCTTTTGCCAGAGTCTTCTGAGATTTAAATGGTGGAGCTTTCCAGAGCTCCGTCCAAAGCTCTCTTATTTACTCTGTATTCACTCTTTACTCAAACAATTTTCGTCTATGTGCCTGTAACCCCTACATTTAAAATCTCACTCCATATCTCTTCTGAAGAGTTCCACACTTTAAGTGCTTACCTCAAGGCCTCAGGCTGCTGGAGGACCCACGGTGTTGCTGTGCCACCTGGAGTATGTGGCTTCCCAAATACTGTAGCTGGGGAAGACAGGCTGGGTGATGAGGGAGCTTTCAACTGTCTCTGTCTGGCAGTGATAGACTTCAATTTTGCCCACATTTCGTTCATCCTGAGCTAGCCACAGAGCTTTACTACAAGGAAACAGGGGCTTCCCTGGTGGCTCAGATGGCAAAGCGTCTGCCTGCAAAGCAGGAGACCTGGTTTCGATCCCTGGGTCGGGAAGATCCCCTGGAGAAGGAAATGGCAACCCACTCCAGTACTCTTGCTTGGAAAATTCCATGGATGCCTGGTGGGCTACAGTCCACGGGATCGCAAAGAGTTGGACATGACTGAGCAACTTCACTGGTTCACTGGGGAATGCAGTTTCCTAGATGCTGATTAGCTTGAGCAATATCTACCACAGAAAGAATTATTTTAGACTTCTTTTTCTCCTTCCCCTTACCAATAAGCACTTTGCTTATGGCAAACAAGAGATGCATCACCTATGAATGGGCCTTTACAGAAAGACGTGTTGCTGGGGTTGCTGGGATGGCCCTTAGAAGGCATCCTGCAGCTGTCAGCTTCTCCAGAGCCAGCCTTAGCTGGCTATCACTACCTAGGCCAAGATCACGCCCTTCCTGCGATGGCACCACCCCCGAACTGACTGTAACTGGAGGAGGACCAAGGCTTATAGTTCCATTTTTCTCTCTGGCAAACTTGGTTTTCTTTCTCCAGGAAAGGGACTAGAGTGAGGAAAGATGATGAACAAAACATAAGTATTTTAAGTGAAAACAGAATCGGGGCACCTTCTTTCCATAGGTGTTCATACATCAAACTCTATTTGTGTGCTCAGGTGCTCAGGTGCATCTGACTCTTTGAAACCCCATGGAGCATGCCAGGCTCCTCTGTCCATGGAATTTTCCATGTAAGAATACTGGAGTGGGTTGCCATTCCCTACTTCAGGGGATTTTCCCGACCCAGGGATGGATCATGCGTCTATTGCATTGGCAGACAGATTCTTTAACACTAGCACCATCTGGGAAGCCCCCAAATTCTATGTAAGCCTTGTTTTTGGAATAAATAACTTATGCCAGTTGGTAGTGAGAGGCATTTGAAAATTGAGATAAGATGTTAATTGGGAGTAGGATCACTTTCAGTCCAACTGGTAAGCGGAACACAGATGTGCCTGGACATAAAGTGGGTGTCCAATTATTAAACCTTACTCCACTGGTGAATGGTGAAGGATATCACTGCAGGAGCTATGGTTTAGCTAGTGGAAAGTATCAGACCTCTGAGAAGAACTGGGAAACAAACTTCAAAAATAATGGGAATGAATGGCTATTGTTAAGCCCATTACTGCCCCAGAAAAAGATCATGGAAAGGTGTGGGCAACTGATCACCAAGCATGAAAATCTATAGACCTTCTGAGAGCTTACAAAAAGTCTCCGGCAACAGGAAGGCAGAAGAAACTGATGACTAGTAGTTAATGGAATGTAGAGCTTCAGATAAGATTAAATGCCCAGTCAAGGGAGGTTAGTTAAGATTAGTTAAGACAAGATCAGGGCCTGCTTGGGACAAAATGAGATCTTGACATTTGCAAAGAGAATATCTGGGTGAATGACCCTGGACATTTTGAACCTCTAGGCTTCCCTGGTGGCTCAGAGGTTAAAGTGTCTGCCTCCAATGTGGGAGACCCGGGTTCGATCCCTGGGTCGGGAAGATCCCCTGGAGAAGGAAATGGCAACCCACTCCAGTATTCTTGCCTGGAGAATCCCATGGACAGAGGAGCTTGGTGGGCCACAGTCCACGGGTCGCAAAGAGTCGAACACAACTGAGCGACTTCACTTCTTCACTTCAGGCTCTTCTGACATCTCTGTGATACCCTGGTGTTATTAATGCCTAGCATTCTAAAGAGAAAACGAGACTTAGCCATTGTGTATTGACAGGTGCTGGAGGAGAACCTGTGGGTCTGAATTCTAAGAGTGCTTAATTAAGGGGACTAGAAAATAAGATTGGGAAGGAGAGCTTATTTATTGGGTTGGCTAAAAAGTTCATTTGGGGTATTAATGGATTCAATGGGCATGAGTGTGCGCAAACTCAGGGAGATAGTGATGGAGAGAAGCCTGACATGCTGCAGTTCATGGGGTTGGAAAGAGTTGGACATGACTTAGCAACTGAACAAAGAGAAGAAATGAACACATTTCTAGGAAAAGATAGCCCTCCAGACTGAGTCTAGAAGAAACAGACAAGTTGAATAGACCAATCACTAGAAGTGGAATTGAATTTCTAACAAAAACTCCCAGAAAACAAAAGTCCAGGTCTGGACAGCTTCACAGTGGATATTACCAAACATATAAAGAACAACTTTTATCTATCTTCTCAAACTATTCCAAAAAAACTGTAGGGGGAGAACACTCCCAGGTTCATTCTATGATGCCACCATTACCCTGATAACACACAAAGACACTACAAAAAAGAAAACTACAGACCAATAGCTCAGATGAATATGGATGAAAAAATCTTCAACAAAATTAAACCTAATTCAACAATAGGATCATACACTGCAATCAAGTTGGATTTATTCCAGTGTAACAAGGGATGATTCAACAAACTCAAATCCATCAGTTTAGTCACTCAGTCGTGTCCGACTCTTTGCGACCCCATGAAGCATCACGCCAGGCCTCCCTGTTCATCACCATCTCTCGGAGTTCACTCAGACTCACGTCCATCGAGTCCGTGATGCCATCCAGCCATCTCATCCTTGGTCGTCCCCTTCTCCTCCTGCCCCCAATCCCTCCCAGCATCACAGTCTTTTCCAATGAGTCAATTCTT
>SJYX01007022.1:570414-624489 GCA_006410675.1 Oreotragus oreotragus
AACCCAGGGTTTTAGAGACCAGTAGCTTCTGTCTACAATGTGGGAGACCTGGGTTTGATCCCTGGGTTGGGACTGTCTCTTATACACATCTAGATGTGTATAAGAGACAGGTCCAAGGGACTCTCAAGAGTCTTCTCCAACACCACAGTTCAAAAGCATCAATTCTTCGGCGTTCAGCTTTCTTCACAGTCCAACTTTCACATCCATACATGACCACAGGAAAAACCATAGCCTTGACTAGACTGACCTTAGTTGGCAAAGCAATGTCTCTGCTTTTGAATATACTATCTAGGCTGGTCATAACTTTTCTTCCAAGGAGTAAGTGTCTTCTAATTTCATGGCTGCAGTCACCATCTGCAGTGATTTTGGAGCCCCCAAAAATAAAGTCTGACACTGTTTCCACTGTTTCCCCATCTATCTCCCATGAAGTGATCGGACCAGATGCCATGATCTTTGTTTTCTGAAAGTTGAGCTTTAAGCCAACTTTTTTGCTCTCCTCCTTCACTTTCATCAAGAGGCTTTTTAGCTCCTCTTCACTTTCTTCCATAAGGGTGGTGTCATCTGCATATCTGAAGTTATTGATATTTCTCCTGGCAATCTTGATTCCAGCCTGTGTTTCTTCCAGTCCAGTGTTTCTCATGATGTACTCTGCATATCCATACTCTTGCCTGGAAAATCCCATGGACAGAGGAGCCTGGCAATCTTGTATATATATAAGCTCATCTATATATATATAGATGAAGCCCAAGCTCGAATGAAGATTGCCAGGAGAAATATAATAACCTCAGATATGCAGATGTCACCACCCTTATGGCAGAAATGGAAAAAGAATTAAAGAGCCTCTTGATGAAACTGAAAGAGGAGAGTGAAAAAGTTGGCTTAACACTCAACATTCAAAAGACTAAGATAATGGCATCTGGTCCCATCACTTCATGGCAAACAGATGGAGAAACAATGCAAACAATGAGAAACTTCATTTTTCTTAGGCTCCCAAATCACTGCAGACGGTGACTAAGTCTAAGTCGCTTCAGTCGTGTCTGACTCTGTGTGACCCCAGAGATGCCTACCAGGCTCCCCCATCCCTGGGATTCTCCAGGCAAGAATACTGGAGTGGGTTGCCATTTCCCTCTCCAAAGCATGAAAGTGAAAAGGGAAAGTGAAGTCGCTCAGTTGTCTCTTACTCTTCGCGACCCCATGAACTGCAGCCTACCAGGCTCCTCCGACCATGGGATTTTCCAGGCAAGAGTACTGGAGTGGGGTGCCATTGCCTTCTCCCGATGGTGACTACAGCCATGAAATTAAAAGGCGCTTGCTCCTTTGAAGGAAAGTTATGCCCAACCTAGATAGCATATTAAAAAGCAGAGACATTACTTTGCCAACAAAGGTCCATCTAGTCAAAACTATGGTTTTTCCAGTAGTCATGTATGGATGTGAGAGTTGGACTATAAAGAAAGCTGAGCACCGAAGAATTGATGCTTATGAACTGTGGTATTGGAGAAGACTCTTGAGAGTCCCTTGGACTGCAAGGAGATCCACCTAGTCCATCCTAAAGGAAATCAGTCCTGAATCATTGGAGTGACTGATGCTGAAGCTGAAACTCCAATACTTTGGCCACCTGATGTGAAGAAACTGACTCTTTGGAAAAGACCCTGATGCTGAGAAAGACTGAAGGCAGGAGGAGAAGGGGATGACAGAGGATGAAATGGTTGGATGGTATCACAGACTCAATGGACATGAGTTTGAACAAGCTTCAGGAGTTGGTGACGGACAGGGAAGCCTGGTCTGCTGGAGTCCATGGGATCACAAAGAGTTGGACACTACTGAGTGACTGAATCGAACTGTTACTACAATAAAAGAGGGAATTTGGTAGTACTTATATGTTCCTTGATGAAAAAAAAACCCAGTAAATTAACTGTATATGTGGCATACTTTATAGCATTATAAGAATATAATTATATAATAATTATTTTACTTCATTTTCTGTACATGACAACTCCTTTAAGGACATAAAGTAGAAAAGAAAACCACCATCTGGAAAATAATAGCAATGAAACAACTGACAAAGGATTAATTTCCAAAAGCTACAAGCAGCTCATTCAACTTAATACCAGAAAAATAAACAACTCAATCAAAAAGTGGGCAAAAGACCTAAACAAACATTTCTCCAAAGAAGACACACAGATGGCTAATAAATACATGAAAACATGCTCAGAATTGTTCACTATTAGAGAACTGCAAATCAAAACTAGAGTGGAATCTCACTCATACCAGTTAGAATGGCAATCATCAAAAACCTTTTAAATAATAGATGCAGGAGAGGATGTGGAGTAAAGGAATCCTCTGCAGTGATGCTGAAGCTGAAACTCCAGTACTCTGGCCACCTGATGTGAAAAACTGACTCACTGAAAAAGACTCTCATGCTGGGAAAGACTGAAGGCAGGAGGAGAAGGGGACAACAGAATGAGATGGCTGGATCCATTACTGACCTGAAAGACATGAGTTTAAGCAGACTCTGGGAGTTGGTGATGAACAGGGAGGCCAGGCGTGCTGCAGTCCATGGGGTCGCAAAGGGTCAGACATGACTGAGTGACTGAATTGAACTGAACTGAACTGAGAAAGATGGTACTGATGAACCAATTTTTAGGGCAGATGTAGAGAACAGACTTATGGACACAGGGTGGGGAGGAGAGGATGGGATGAGCAAAGAGAGTAGCATGGAAACACTTACATTACCATACGTAAAACAGATAGCCAGTGGGATTTGCTGCGTGACTCAGGGACCTCAGCCTGGGCTCTGTGACAACAGAGGGGTGGGATGGATTGGGAAGCTGAGGAGGTTCAAGAGGGAGGCTGATTCATATATACCTATGGCTGACTCTTGTTGATGTTTGGCAGAAACCAACAGAATATTGTAAAGCAATTATCCTTCAATTAAAAATAAAGAAAAAAAGAAAACCACCATCTGGATTTTCCTATAGGGTTGTGGTGATCATTAGTTCAGAAAATGTAAAAAATAACTGGAAAGAGTCCCTGTATGTTACATGTCATCAAATGAAATGTTTGAAAACAGTAACTCAGTGCAAGGGAAATCTATTTCCTTAATTAAAAATAATTAATTTAATCAATGTAAAATCATAGGTAAAATTTCTAAAAATTATTTATAATTCAAAAGACTTTGAAACATACTTATCAATGCTTTAAGTCTTATAAGAAATGAGGCCATTTCCTTAGGTTGTTACTCATAGACAATAGGCAAAATAAAAACAGAGAATCTTATATATATATATAAGGTCATTATTCATAGACAAGTAGGCAAAATAATAGCAGAGAATTTTATATATATTTTTCAAGAGTATATAGCATTTATTATGTTTTACAAAAATTTTACATTTGATATTCAAATATTTTCTGATTTTAATAAATTAATTTTTATAAATGAACACCTTTCAATATTAAAGATAACTCAGGACTTTTTGTATTTAAAGGGTGAGATATAGGCCTTCTGGATAAATGACTACATTTTGGTCTAATCTTCCCCATACAATTATTATACCTCTTAGACAAACTAAGTTTTGTTGTACCCCAATTGACAATAAGATTTAAATCTGGAAGCAAAGTATTTGATCTCGTGTTGTCCTCTCTTACTTTATTACCAAGAATCTTCTTTGAATTGTGGTTAGTTCCTTTACAACTTTTGTTCATCTTCTGGCGTTGACTACTGTGGTGTTTTTTATTTATACATGGGTTTTTCATTTCAGTTGGATGTATTATATTCTTGTGATCAATAGAAGGAAAAAGTGTTTGAGATGATGTTTTTCCAAAGGATCCAGTGGGTAAATCTTGGAGATAGCTGGAAAAATGTTGGTTAATTTTACATTCATAGATTGATTTTCTTGAATTTGAATCATCTAGTTTGATAGAATATAGATTGTCTATTTTTATATTCTGATAAGTATCATTTGGACTCTGAGGCGTATTCAATTTTTCAGAATTACGTTGAGGTAAGATAGGTAAAATTCCAGGTTTGTTTTGTTTTAAGACTAATCCAGTACCAGGAATAAAAAGTTCTGGTTCTTCCCTTTTTGGCAGATGAGTGATGTCTGTGTTTGAAACAGAATGATGTACATGTCCATTCACCGCTCTATCTTTCCAGATTAAAGGGTTATATATAACTTGTCCATCAATAGGGCATGAATTGCACTTGTGGAGTAACCAACTGTCAATACATTTCCTATGAAACTTAAAAAAAAGTTATGCTAATGAGAGATACAATATCTTATTTATAATATATAGTATTCATATGAATTTTCCCATATCATTACTGTTACTTTTAAAACTTTCATAAAATTGGAAGGTAATACAATTTATCATGTTTTATGGAAATATTTTGAAGAAGTTCTCTTAAAAATGTAATTGGTTATAGACTGATTGCTATTTTCCACATTAAAATGAAAAGTCCTCTATGGATACCATTTCACTGTTACTTTCAATGAATGAGTATTATTAAATAATAAAAATGTCATAGTCAACTTGTGTTAAAAACTTATATGATGATGGAAAGACATAATATGATAAATCCTAAAAGTTAATTTATTAAAACAACTTTATCTCATAAAAAACATGGTTACCACCACATAGTGATTCAGCAACATTAAGATTTTGATTCCAGTGAGTCCATTTGAAATAATAGTAAAATATGTCAAATGAAGCATTTCTGTTTCATCTGAAGAATCATAAGTTAGTATAGTCTATGAACTTTTTCTTTTTATCAGTAACCAAAGTAGACAAAAGTATTTAACTTGAAGTGTGATTTTATGTTTCCTCAATAATATATACAGAAATGAATCTTAATTCATAGGAATCCATCCTTGGGAGGCAGAGCCACCTTCTCAATAGTCTCTGCTCTAGCTTTTTACGCACACTGTTCAATCTGAACATCTCTGCTCATATCCAACTAAAAAAAGTAAAAGGAGAGACTTAAATTGCTATTCCATTTGTGAAAACTGGCCCTACAGGGAAAGTCAGACTAAAATACTGTGACTTTTACCTTGTGAGTGCACGGTAGCAGTCTCGTATGTTGGCCACGATGAAATGCCTTCAAACAAAGTCGACACTGGTATCCTGGAGCAAGCAGTTTACTCTTCTTTGTGATCAGAAAGAGAGGCAGTGACTTTACCACATGTTTTGGTGTATAAATGTGGCTAAGTGAGAATAAGCAGAGAGATATGAATGGTCATATGTGATTATAGATCAGGAAGCCATCAATACTATGGGTAATAACCTCCATATAAATAATGCAACTGAACCCAATACTTTTTAGAACTGAAGATAATAAGTATCATGCATTATAAAGCTTAAAAATCTATTGTCTTGATCTTGAACAAGATGGATCCAATTTCAACATCAACTTCATAAAGAACAAAATGCAGTAATTTCAAACAAAAATACTAACTTGAAATTTTTTGAGTTGAGCTTTTCCACATCAATGAAACCAGAACAGAATTTTGATAAAAACTATATTCTTTCATATATATGAGCTGAGCTAACACAAAGGCTGGTGTTTAGAAAAATACAACGCAATTCAGTTTGTCATCTGGTAGGAAGTAAGGTGGATGGTGAAGTGAAGTGAAGTCGCTCAGTTGTGTCCGACTCTTTGCGACCCTATGGACTGTAGCCTACTAGGCTCTTCTGTCCATGGGATTTTCCAGGCAATAGCCCTGGAGTGGATTGCCATTTCCTTCTCCAGAGGATCTTCCCAACCCAGGGATCGAACCTGGGTTTCCTGCATTGTAGACAGACGCTTTACCATCTGAGCCACCAGGGAAGTGGATGGTAGGCCACATTAAATATTTCAGACTACTATGATTAATTGGTAGGTCATAATTTATGAAGAAACTTATTTCACATGGGGCATATGCTTACTACTTCAGTACTGTTGCTGCTGCTAAGTTGCTTCAGTCGTGTCCGACTCTGCGTGACCCCAGAGACAGCAGTCCACCAGTCTCCTCTGTCCCTGGGATTCCCCAGGCAAGAACACTGGAGTGGGTTGCCATTTCCTTCTCCAATGCATGAAAGTAAAAAGTGAAAGTGAAGTCGCTCAGTCGTGTCTGACTCTTCGCGACCCCATGGACTGCAGCCCACCAGGCTCCTCCGTCCATCGGATTTTCCAGGCAAGAGTACTGGAGTGGGGTGCCATCGCCTTCTCTGTCAGTACCGTTAGACTATGTAAATGTACTGTAAAGATACCAATCCCATTTTTGTACCCAAAGTACCAACAACATAACTTAGATTATGCAATGTAAATTTGATGCCACTAGCAGCTGATGAAACAGGTAAATATTTAAAAACAAAAGCTTGGTTTAAAGGTTAGATGCATTCTTGTTATTCAAAGGTTATTCAGTATAAAGTTAAAATATATTCTTAGAAAACTTTATACTTTTCGTTGCTCTATAGATACACTTCTCATTAACTCTGCAGATAAACTACAAAAATTGCCTTTACCAAGGTCACTTAATTATCAACTAAAAAAAAAAACAACTGTGTGTTTCTATTATTTCAGGTTTTAATCAGTTTTTTATCTTGAAACTCTTTTATTTATTCCATTTTCTCTGCCTAGAACGTCCTTGTATCCCTAATGTTCTCTTGCCTACCTCCACAATATTTCTTAAACCATTAGTTAACAATTTATCATTCTAATAGGTTGAGGTGTGATACCCAGCCAGGGCCAAGGAAAATGAAGATGGAGTGCCTTTGTATAGGCTCACTTCACACCCACAAAGCATTTTATAGTCCACAAGAGCTAAGGTTTCTGAAGTGTGTGGAGCACCCACAGGGCATGGGCTAGGTATCTACTGTCTACTGGGTTGGACAGAAATCTATCAATTATCTGTCTATCTAGATATAGATATACTATATCTATCTATCTATCTATCTATCTATCTATCTATCTATCTATATATGTAGGATAGAAATTGGAGAAGGTGATGGCACCCCATTCCAGTACTCTTGCCTGGAAAATCCCATGGACGGAGGAGCCTGGTAGGCTGAAGTCCATGGGGTCACAAAGAGTCAGACAGGACTGAGTGACTTCACTTTCCCTTTTCACTTTCATGCATTGGAGAAGGAAATGGCAACCCACTTCAGTGTTCTTGCCTGGAGAATCCCAGGGACGGGGGAGCCTGGTGGGCTGTCGTCTATGGGGTCACACAGAGTCAGACATGACTGAAGCAACTTAGCAGCAGTAGCAGCAGGATAGAAATACATATACATAGGATAAAATTTTAAATATATATCATAATGAACAAGCACTATTTTTGTTTGGTTAATTCATTGAAATTGTCTTTTAAAAAATATTTCAACTTTATCTCATTCTTTTAAAATGAACTTTGTTAATGTTTTATAGTGTACCTAATATAGTAATTATACACAGTAGGTTTAATTTTCTGTCATTAATAAGAAGTATGACAAAAACTGTTCTCTAGTAAAGAGGCTGAGTCAGGGTTTTGAAATACAATCAATCCCTTCAACACTCTTCCATGGGGGTGGAGTAGAGGGGCAATGAGAAAAGAAAGACTTGCTAAGGATGACTTTGCAGCCCCATGGACTGTAGCCAGCCAGGCTCCTCTATTCATTGGATTTCCCAGTAAGAATACTGGAGTGTGTTGCCATTTCCTTCTCCAGGGGAATCTTCGTGACCCAGGGACTGAACCCACGTCTCCTGTATTGACAGGTGAGTGCTTTACCACTGAGCCACCTGGGAAGTTCCAGTGGCTGATTACTTCAAAGCAAATCTCATAGCTAACTGTATTTTTTCTTTATATTAACTCCTATCAGTTTTAATTTTATATTTATTTTGATGATCATTACTAAGGAAACTACTATAACTACTATATCCTTAATATAATCTTTGGTAAAATTAATATTAATAATAGTAGAAAGCAATATTTGAATATTTACTGTATTAATTTCACATGCACAAAATTTCTATAAGACTGGTTTTATAACTGTCCCCATTTTAAAGATAAAGAAAAATGTTGCAAGGAGGAGTGAAATAACTAGCCCCAAAGTTGTATAGCCAACCTGTGGCTATATTCAGACTGGATTTAAGGATTCTGACTCCAGAGCTTTGCTCTTCACTTGAATACTATATCATCTAGTACATAATAGTATTTTATAAATACATATTTATTGAATAGAGAAATGAATAAAACTTATCCAAACTGAAAAATTATTTAAATATTTCCCCAAATACAAATTTCACTGAGAATCTTACTCTTGCTTTTCTTGAAAATGTGGCATCTTTTCCTCTATCTCATTTTTAATATTGACATATTTTACAGTTTTATCTGACCTTTTCCCCAGAGATCTCCATTTTTGATTTCTCTTCTGTAATACATAAAAAGTGAATGTTACTTGGTGATTTGTGGAAACTTTTACCTTGTGCATTAAAATCAGTAGGATGCATATCAGTAAAATAATAATGTAGATAAAGACTCATCATTTTAAAATATAGCTTTTTAACACACTAAAGAAACTGCAAATTATTAGTCATTCTTATATACTGTTGTACAGCTACTCTAACATTACTTTTAAAGATAAAAGTTTAACCTATTAATCAATAATGGTAATTTTTGATTGGTAATAATGGTAATTTTGGATGTTTTATCCTGTGTAGTAAGTTCAGCACCAGGAGACACTTATTTACTTGTTAAATTCAATTGATGTAAGAAATTTTAAAACCATAAATCATCATTAGTAATAAGTCATTTGGCGTGTTGACATCTTTTTTTTCAAAATGGATTTTCAAGTTTGATGGCCATTAATTTCTGTCCTTAAGATTTATATATGATATCATCACATATTTGTTTTTGTGTTGAATGTTATAAATTACTGCTGTAAGAACCAATTGCCTAGAAAACCTTATGAAAAAGTTATCCAAAAAATCATGGTCTTTGGTTTTTATTCAGACATAGTCAGCTCTATTCCAGAGTGTTATCTATTCTTAGATTTTACTTAGGTTTACAACGGGACAAATGCATACACTACATGAAATTCAAGAAGGATACTGTACCTCACGAAACATAAATGAGTGAGAAAGATGGCAGCAGCTATCAAAACAGTCCTGGCATAAGTGATATTCTATACATCTGGTACATCTAAAAATGCAAAACACCAAAACATACAGGAAAAAAAAAATCTAGTTATTTTGATGGTTTTTGGTGATAAACTCTGGTCAACATTTCCTGGGAACTATGCAGATAATTACAAGGCCCATCTTAAGTCTCACCTATATTAGTTTCCTGTTGCTACTGTAACAACTTACAAATTTAGCAGCTTAAACAACACTTTATTATCTTACAGTTTTGTAGGTTGGAAGTTGGACATGGGTCTCAATAGGTTTCAAATTAAGGGGTCCACAAAAATTGCATTCCTTTTTGGAGGCTATGGGGGAGATCTGCTTTTCTGTCCTTTCTTTTAGAGGCTGCCCTCCTTCCTTAGCTTAGTGTGTCCCTTTCCTCCTCAAAGCAAGCAATACAGTATCTCTCCATGCTTTCCTTCCACAGTCACGTATCCCTTTTGATTGTCTTCTTTGCCACCCTCTTCCACTTTTAAGAACCCCTGTGATTATACACTGAGCCCAGGCAGTGCAGGATCAGGATCATCTCCTTGTTTCAAGATCAGATGATTAGCAGTTTGAATTTCACCAAATCTTAATTCTCCTACAACATGTAACCCAACATACAGGTTCTGGGCATGAAGATGTGGATATATTGGGGAGGGTATTATTTTGCCTAACACACACCCACCATGATGTCTTCCTGGAATCTTATCCTGAATCTTTCTCTAAGTTCCTTAGGTCCAACAGCCTATTAGATATTCTATCATTGATTACTCAGTGTTTTCCTACGATTTCATGAATGCTAGAGTTATACTTAGTAGAAAGTTTCTTGAAAATAGAAGTGTACTATATTCCCTCTCTTCCCTCACAAAATGGAAAAACCTATATGCATAAAAAAATTTGCAATAAAAATTATTGATATGATAAAAATTTTCATTTTCTGTCAAATTCAATCTAAACATATGTTACTTACATAAAATTTTGGCACAAGCAGAGAATCCTAATTTACTTGCAGCAATATTCACCAAAAAATAACATTTTAAGCAATATAATAATGTTATTTTCTTACTTCAGTTATCAAAGAATGAGAAGATTATTTCCAAGAGAAATTTGGGAAAATATATCCTTCAGACATCTTAGAAACAGCAAGTATTAATTTATTCATTAGTATTATTTATATACACAATAAAGATTCTTAATAACATCTGAGCAATGGTGTAATTTATTCAATACATCAGATTATGCTCGGCTAGAAAAAGTCAAGCATCTCTGTATTGATATATATATTTTTGAAATTAAAAGATAATAAATATTAATAGCTATATTATGAGCTTTAATGAAGAAAGAACTTAAAAGCTTTCTAGTTTATCTTGCCTCTTATTCAAACCATTACTAAACTACTGGAAATAGTTCTTTCAGGTGAAGGGATGAAATCTTAGTATTTGAGGGAGTGGGATAGTGCATTTTTTAATTCGTAAAAGAAAATTGATACGGATATGAATAATTGTGAATCAAATGCATATAGAAGTTATTCTGAGAGTGTGGAAGGGCAGGCAGGGAGCAGAACATTGGAGAATGCCTGAATTGAGGGGTAGTAGGAAGAATCACCCACGGGGACAGAAAGTGCAGTCAGAGGGACAGAGGAGAACAGTCATTAACAAAAACAAGATAATTTACCAAAGCCATTCACACATTAACCATTTGAGGAACACATCACTATAAAGACTGAAAATTTTACACTGTGACATTCGCCTGTCTTTATTCCCCACCCGAGCTATTTCTCCCAACTTACTTTTCCACGCGTTATCTTAGTCCCTTATTTTTCTTACTCACCCCTCCTGAAAAAATTCAGATTGCCAAAACAATGGGTGCTAGTGCCAAATATCAAGTCTTTCCTTTTTCTAGAATTTTCTTTAACCAACATTCCAGAAATTGTCCGAACACTTCCTGCTAAACCTTATAAAAATTCTACCCTTCTTCCTCAAGTGAAAAGGCTCCTTTGGAGCTTTCTCAGGCTAGCTATTTTCCAATAAAGACTTGTGAACAGTGCTCTGGCTGATTTGTTTTTATGTGACACATTGAGAAAACAAAGTATTAGAACAGTTCCAAGAGGGAGGTATCATTCACTGTTGGGGTGATAAAAACAGGTCTATAGTTTTATGAGAGGGTTTTAAAAATTTATTAATTGGACTCATCATAATGTAACTCCAGGAAGACTGACTGCATTTTAGAAAATTTGTAACAAAGGTTGAAACAAGATATTTTCTTCTTCACACAGTTAACTTTTAAGATTTTAATTATTAAAGAACAATTTTCCAAGCATAGCAATTAATTGATATTTTATTGTGAGACTTGTGGAAAAGTTTGAGGATTACTTAAAAAGTAATGAAAATTTCTTTCTCTCCTAAGTATCTTGTTGTGGTGGTTTAAGATATAAAAGAAAACAAAACATGCATCATTGCAGTTTGGAGTTGGGGGGAAATTAACTTCAGTTGATCTACTCATATCCCTCTGGCTCAGTCCTAGAAGTTTTCGGCAATGACTTCATAGGTGGTTCAAAGAAAATACAGGGGATGAGAGGTCTCTCTAGCAGGGCTCTGAGCTTGCAAACTGATTTAAGCCAAATTATAAAGTGTCTGCCTGCAATGTGGGAGACCTGGGTTTGATCCCTGGGTTGGGAAGATCCCTTGGAGAAGGAAATGGCAACCCACTCCAGTATTCCTGCCTGGAGAATCTCATGGGCAGAGCAGCCTGGTGGGTTACAGTCCACAGGGTCACAAAGAGTCGGACACAACTGAGCGACTTCACTTTCACAAATCCTGTGTTCAGAGCTTCCAAGAAAGAATGCTAGTTCAGACTCACAATCTAGACCAGAATGCAAAGTTAATACTCTGTGTGAGTAAAGGAAATAAAACAACTGAAATTCCTGGGGTACAGGGCTGACATAGATTACTAGTCTGAAAATCCGGAATAAGCAGCCTAATCCTATATAGGGCAAACACAAACACAAAACAAAACAAAACCCAACCCCCCCAACAAAACAAAAACAAAAAATAAAGGAAGAAAAGAAGTTTAAATGACTAGTAGTTTAATTTCAAAGTTTTCTAAATTAAAAAAAGAGCAAAAGCTTATAATTTTACTAACTGATACTTACTTGTAACACTTCCCCTCAAGTGGAAATTGTTGACAGTTATTACAAGGAATTCCAAGATGCTTGTCTAATCGTTCTTTCTCAGATGCAGTCACAAGTTTGTTAGAGTTTTTGAATTCCTCTAAAATAAGATTTAATGGTCCAAAGTCTTTCCTACACAGAGGACATTTCAACATGGAAGAGTTCAATGTCACATTCTGATAATTAGCTAAGATCTTCATACATTTTATATGAACACTATTGCCACAGCCAAACCTGTTAGAAAAAAAATCCATGTTTACCATTTGTATGCAGCAAAGTTTATTTACATAAATAAGTTTTCTGTGCTACCATTTTTATTTCCCATAAAAATAGATTCGGAACTGATCATTTATAACTTGATTACAGACATAAACGGGGCTTCCCTGATGGCTCAGGGGTAAAGAATCCACCTGCAATTCAGGAGACATGAGACACAGGTTTGATCTCTGGGTAAGGAAGATCCCCTGGAGGAGGAAATAGCAACCCACTCCATCATTCTTGCCTGAAAAATCCCATGGACAGAAGAGTCTGGTGAGCTATAGTCCAGAGTCACGAGGAACTGGACACAACTGAGGAACTGAGCACACACACACATAAATACTATCTTATCTATCTAATCTAATCTATCATATTTAATTTAGTATATCAGAATTCCAGACAAAATGTTCCTCATTTCAATGAAACTGGCAGTAAAAGATTTTGCATCATTATGTTTTTCATTTTTAAAATGAGAATGAATACAGTCTTAGCAAAGAGGAAAATTATAATAATTATTATTATTTTTAAATAAAAATTGTTACTGAGAGCAGAGGTGTCACCTTGTTTTTCTAGAAATTACACTAACACGAATGTGGTAGTACCCAGTAAATACCTGCTGAGAAAAATAATATTTGGGGAAATAGTTAATAATTTCAAAATATGCAAAGGAAGCAGCTATGTGAAAAAATACAATGTGGATGAAAATTTTAGTAAATAACCAAGGAAAAAAAAGAGTTAAAAAGTTAAATACCAAGTGGTTGCCCAAATTTTCCAAGTCCAACTTTATAGTGCCTTTAAGAATAGTTGAGTACAAAACTCTTAAGTGGAATTTTGAATTATTTAGGTTTAAAGATAAAATTTAGAAAAGCTGAAGAGAATTTTTTTTTATCATTTTAAACTAAAATAATCATTAGTTTCAGAAAACTCTTTGTAACCACTCTAAGCAATGGCATTTGTTCATGCTAAGCCATTTCAGTCGTGTCTGAATCTTTGCGACCCCATGGACTTGTAGCCCACCAGGCTCTTCTGTCCGTGGGATTCTCCAGGCATGAATAATGGATTAATTGGACTCATCATAATGTAACTCCAGGAAGACTGACTGCATTTTAGAAAATTTGTAACAAAGGTTGAAACAAGATATTTTCTTCTTCACACAGTTAACTTTTAAGATTTTAATTATTAAAGAACAATTTTCCAAGCATAGCAATTAATTGATATTTTATTGTGAGACTTGTGGAAAAGTTTGAGGATTACTTAAAAAGTAATGAAAATTTCTTTCTCTCCTAAGTATCTTGTTGTGGTGGTTTAAGATATAAAAGAAAACAAAACATGCATCATTGCAGTTTGGAGTTGGGGGGAAATTAACTTCAGTTGATCTACTCATATCCCTCTGGTTCAGTCCTAGAAGTTTTCGGCAATGACTTCATAGGTGGTTCAAAGAAAATACAGGGGATGAGAGGTCTCTCTAGCAGGGCTCTGAGCTTGCAAACTGATTTAAGCCAAATTATAAAGTGTCTGCCTGCAATGTGGGAGACCTGGGTTTGATCCCTGGGTTGGGAAGATCCCTTGGAGAAGGAAATGGCAACCCACTCCAGTATTCCTGCCTGGAGAATCTCATGGGCAGAGCAGCCTGGTGGGTTACAGTCCACAGGGTCACAAAGAGTCGGACACAACTGAGCGACTTCACTTTCACAAATCCTGTGTTCAGAGCTTCCAAGAAAGAATGCTAGTTCAGACTCACAATCTAGACCAGAATGCAAAGTTAATACTCTGTGTGAGTAAAGGAAATAAAACAACTGAAATTCCTGGGGTACAGGGCTGACATAGATTACTAGTCTGAAAATCCGGAATAAGCAGCCTAATCCTATATAGGGCAAACACAAACACAAAACAAAACAAAACCCAACCCCCCCAACAAAACAAAAACAAAAAATAAAGGAAGAAAAGAAGTTTAAATGACTAGTAGTTTAATTTCAAAGTTTTCTAAATTAAAAAAAGAGCAAAAGCTTATAATTTTACTAACTGATACTTACTTGTAACACTTCCCCTCAAGTGGAAATTGTTGACAGTTATTACAAGGAATTCCAAGATGCTTGTCTAATCGTTCTTTCTCAGATGCAGTCACAAGTTTGTTAGAGTTTTTGAATTCCTCTAAAATAAGATTTAATGGTCCAAAGTCTTTCCTACACAGAGGACATTTCAACATGGAAGAGTTCAATGTCACATTCTGATAATTAGCTAAGATCTTCATACATTTTATATGAACACTATTGCCACAGCCAAACCTGTTAGAAAAAAAATCCATGTTTACCATTTGTATGCAGCAAAGTTTATTTACATAAATAAGTTTTCTGTGCTACCATTTTTATTTCCCATAAAAATAGATTCGGAACTGATCATTTATAACTTGATTACAGACATAAACGGGGCTTCCCTGATGGCTCAGGGGTAAAGAATCCACCTGCAATTCAGGAGACATGAGACACAGGTTTGATCTCTGGGTAAGGAAGATCCCCTGGAGGAGGAAATAGCAACCCACTCCATCATTCTTGCCTGAAAAATCCCATGGACAGAAGAGTCTGGTGAGCTATAGTCCAGAGTCACGAGGAACTGGACACAACTGAGGAACTGAGCACACACACACATAAATACTATCTTATCTATCTAATCTAATCTATCATATTTAATTTAGTATATCAGAATTCCAGACAAAATGTTCCTCATTTCAATGAAACTGGCAGTAAAAGATTTTGCATCATTATGTTTTTCATTTTTAAAATGAGAATGAATACAGTCTTAGCAAAGAGGAAAATTATAATAATTATTATTATTTTTAAATAAAAATTGTTACTGAGAGCAGAGGTGTCACCTTGTTTTTCTAGAAATTACACTAACACGAATGTGGTAGTACCCAGTAAATACCTGCTGAGAAAAATAATATTTGGGGAAATAGTTAATAATTTCAAAATATGCAAAGGAAGCAGCTATGTGAAAAAATACAATGTGGATGAAAATTTTAGTAAACAACCAAGGAAAAAAAAGAGTTAAAAAGTTAAATACCAAGTGGTTGCCCAAATTTTCCAAGTCCAACTTTATAGTGCCTTTAAGAATAGTTGAGTACAAAACTCTTAAGTGGAATTTTGAATTATTTAGGTTTAAAGATAAAATTTAGAAAAGCTGAAGAGAATTTTTTTTTATCATTTTAAACTAAAATAATCATTAGTTTCAGAAAACTCTTTGTAACCACTCTAAGCAATGGCATTTGTTCATGCTAAGCCATTTCAGTCGTGTCTGAATCTTTGCGACCCCATGGACTTGTAGCCCACCAGGCTCTTCTGTCCGTGGGATTCTCCAGGCATGAATAATGGGGGGCTGCCATGGGTTCCTCCACGGGATCTTTGGGTCCCAGGAATCAAGCCTGCATCTCACATCTCCTGCATTAACAGGCGGCTTACAAGCCATGGCATTTGTTCATGTGTATAATACAAAAACATGAAAATTATCTACTTTAATAACTTAAAGTGAAAAGGAAAGGCAAGTAGAATTTAAATTTTCACCCTTTAAATGTAGCCAGAAATATTTATAGAGTAAGAACAGGACATCTTTAAACATGTATGTTAGGAAATAAAAGGCCAATTAAATATGATTGCTTAAATATGTATTATTTTTCTATCAACATGTTTCATAACAATATATTATAAACACATTAAATTAGGATTTTTTTCATAAGTTTGTAGAATCTCAGGAAAACTCATGTCACCTGCAAAAGGTGACAGGAAGCTTTTTCTCTAAAAGTACTTCTTGACAAATAGAGCAGATATCATCTGAACCAATCTCCTTCTGTTTAATGTAACCGTCTTCTTCAATCTGTGGATTTTCATTGTTCATTTCTCGTTGAGGAGTTTGAACTCGATGTATTCCCTGAAGCAAATCGTTGATTTCTCTTTCCACAAGACCTAACTGCAAAGCAGCTAGTGATAAATTCCAAAGTATTAAAATTTGATGGCAAATTGAAGATACAGAAACAAGCTGAAAGTTAGCATTTTTTATTCCAAATATCAGAAAGACAGACTTGAATTATTACACTGACATTTACTATTTTTTGTATTCCTTTCAGAGCCAAAAGGTCAGAAAAGGGTTATTTATAAAAAGAATGGAAGTTATCTCTTATTTTCTTGTTACTGTAAAAAGTTAGTACAACCAGTACCTTATAAACATTTCTGATTAATTATATGACAGTGTTCATCCTTGGATTGGTACTGTAATCAACTTTTACATTTTTATCTCTTATTCAAAAACAAATACTTTATCAATGTACAAGAGCATTAAAAGAAATGGGTGCAAATTCAGAAAGGGGAAGAGATATTTGAGTCGTTAGTATAATTAATATTTGCTAGATGAGTAAATTAGTAAATAGATTATGAGAGAGCAAGACTCCCCTGTGCCTATTTTCCTTTCTCAGTTTTACGCCCCTACAAGAGCATCTGGGTAGCCACATCCTTCACAGCTTTGGTCAGTATTCCTCGGGACAACCTATGAGGAACTGTATTATCTACACCCTGGGATGTGCAGTTTCCGAATTCAGCATTTTCCCCATCCTGCTGTCTGACTTGGTGCTCTCAGTGCGTGTAGTTTTTGATCAAGGCATCCTAGGTTCCTTTTTCCTCTGGCCCATTCCCATGTGCTTTTCTCTTCCTCTCTCCCTAACATGCCATAATTAAAATGCCAGCTGTTATTGCCCCCCACCCCCGAGTTCTAGTCATTTTATACATTCTTTAATACATACAGATTAAAAATCACTTGCAAGATAATGAAAAACTTCTTTTTCCCCTAAAAAAATTACCACTTACACACTAAAAATACTGAAAACATCACGGTTACATTTGACTATAGAGATCTCTGTTCCTTGTCTAAGGTGGGGTGGCAGGTGGAATGTGGGAGGTTATTATACTTTAATTAACCATTACTTTGGAGGATGAGGGCTATTTGTCACAGAGACAGAGCAACATCTGCTCCCTAAAAAAATGAGGAGGAAAATGAAGAACAAAAGATTTCTCCCCAGTAGCAGAAATATTGAATAATAAAATTTCGTAAGATGAGCTGGCTATAAAATATTCTCTGTGGTATAACATGAATCAGAGAATAAAAGGGAGAAACAAACTCTTCTGAAATTAATTTGGAAAAATTAATGTAAGAGACTATGAAAAGAATCCTCTTTAGTAGAGAAGAGCAAGACAGTTAACCTTATCAGATATCACAAATTATTATAAAAACAATAAAGTATATACAAAACTCATTAAAGAATAAAAATTATGAAACAAGGTTGAAAGGAAGCACTGTTTATTAGTTGTTACTGAAATAACTAGGTAAAAATATGGAGAAAAGTAAAAAAATACCAATCTCCAATTTATACCAATACAACTACACATGGATGCCATAAGGAAAAATAAAAATAAAATGAAAAACTTAGCAGAAAAAAAATCTCTAAAATACCATGGAAGGACACTTTCAAAGTATCAAAACAATATACACAAAAAATAAAAATAGTAAGGTTTAGTAACACACAAAACCCCACATATATAACAAAACTTAATAAAACCATATAAAAAAGAATTATGTCACTAGGAAAACATTTGCAAAGAGGGGTAAACCTTATATTTAGGAAGAGCTTGTAGTTTTACTCCAATAAATAAATAGCCAAAGTACTATTTACACATGTAGTACAAATAAGTCAATAGAAGATGTTCAATTTCATTAATACCAAAGAAAAGTGGGTTAAAATCAAAATGAGTCACAGATATAGAATAAAACCTGAATAAAAGGTAATAACTAGATAAAAGGCTATGTTTAATTTGCCCTATATTATATCAGGGCATTTTAGATTCTAAAGGTATGTCAGATGTATGAAACAATGAAAACTATTTTCTTAATTTACTGGGAATGAATAGATTACTATGAACTTTGTATCTTTTCTTACTTTGTGTGACTTAGTCTTTTTTTTCTAGTATTATAGAAATATCTCAGTTTTTCAAAAATTTCCATGTATCTTTATTTACTTTGGAGACTTAAAATATGCTGTTAAATATATGTAGTATGTTAAATATGACTAAAACATGAATCCAGTATATCAGTTTCCAGCAAAACTGATATACTGCTGAAATCATAAATCAGCAAAAGTATTGCTATAAAGCTATACTGACTGGTGACAAACATAAAATATTAATACTTAAAAAAGGAAAAAACCCTCAAACTCACGGATATGGAGAACAGATTGATGGTTGCCTGAAGGTGTGTAGGAGGGTGGCTAGGAGGTAAGAGAAATGGCTGAAGGTGATCAAAACGTGCAAACTTCCATTTGTAAAATAAATTAGTCATGGAAGCATAATGCACAGCATGGTGACTACAGTTAATAATACAGTTAATAGTACTGTGTTGCATATTTGAATGTTGCTAAGAGAAAAATCTTAAAAATATTCATCACAAGAAAAAAGTTATAATTGTGTGGTTTTGTGATCATTTTGCAATATACATATACAATGAATCATTATGTCATACACCTGAAATTTATATAATGCTTTATGTCAATTATATCTAAATAACAGCAATAGTACTTTTACTCCAAGATTCAATTAATGAGACTTTAGGCTAAAGAAATAACTGAGAGAAGAAAAAGTTTCACATACAAGGAATATAACAGGAAATATACTCCAATAAAAATTAATAAAAAATTCAATAGAGTCATGATAAAAAAGAATATAACAGGTGTTTAGAAATAAACGCCAAACAACAGGAGAATGTTAAATAAATTATGACATATAATACTCTGAGTATATCATAATTCATTTAACATTCACTGACAACTTAGAGAGACCATATAGCATTGAAAGTGTTTATAAAGTAACAGTGTGTGATAAAAGCAGAACACAGAATTCCCACATTTACATTTATTCTCTGTATAAATACAAACTCAAAAAATAGAAAATAAATATTTATTATATCTTTGTGGTGGAATTAAAATTTTTTTCATTAAGTGTGGTTTTTATTTTATCCATATTTAACTGAAAAAAGGAATTTACTAGAAAAAAGGGATGTACTAGACATTGCATTTAGAAAAAACTCATTAGGCAATAAAGCTGGGTTTTGCTGGGAAATATTTGTGGGGTGATGGGAAAAATATTCAGTGTTCAAAAACTGATATTTTTATGAAAAATTCCTATGTAACCATCTTTGTGCTCAGTTCACAAGTCGTGTCTGACTCTTTGTGACCAACCAGGCTCCTCTGTCCATGGGACTTTTTAAGTCAAAGATACTGGAGTGGGTTGCCATTTCCTTCATCAACCATCTTTGTAGGTCTTCAAAAATAAAAGCAAGTCTCAGGTTTCTGGAATGCAACACTAAGGTACAAATAATTGTTTCCAGATTTGTTTTAGAAAAGAATCTATGAATGATGTTCAAAATGTTTCTGCTTCATTATTAGTAACCTTCTTCTCTACATTTATATACTTTACATAATATTAATGAATAGCTCTAGCTTTCATTTAAATGATAAATTTCAACATTATTGAGACGTACTTTCTTTGAATATTTGTACACAAAAGATTTTCTCAATGTTGAGTAGCTAAAACATATTTTAAATATTATATAAAATATTTTTAGTAGGAAATATAATTTTTCAAAATTCATATATAGGATCAAATTTAAACATTTATAAACTTTCCTACTACAGGGATACTTACTAATAAAAAGAATAAGACATGATTTCTGCCTTCAAGAATACAAAGGATAATATGATACAAAATATTAAAGTTATCCATATGAAATTACTATTTTCGTAGATGAAAAAACATTGGCAATTCATGTGATTAATTTATTAAAAAATAACCTAGCAGAGCTCTCAACTAAAATGCAGTACAATAAATATTTGTTGAATATAATTGGGTAGAGTTCTACTGTCCAATACAATAGCCATTGGTTACTGAGCACTTGAAATGTGGATAGTGTGACTGAAAAATTGAATTTTAAATGTTGTTTTATTTAAATTTAAATGGAAGACTAATAATCTATAGTTTTTGAAAATTTAGAAATATGTTTACAACAATTTATGTATCTGAATCTATTTTTCAACTTAATATTTTATGATATCTAAATGCAGATCAAGCTTTTCTAATGAAAATACACAACTCAGTGTCTGAGTTGAGATGTACTGTAAGTATAAAAGACATACTAGATTTTGAAGACAAAGGGAAAAACATCACACTATCTCATAATTTTTATATATTGATTACATGCTGACATATTTTTATGTATTGGGTTAAAATAAAATATATTATTAAGACTAATTTTCCTATTTCTTTTTACTTTTTATAATATGGTTACTAGAAAATTATACATGTGTTTCACATTATATTTCTAATGGGCAATGTAGTATAGAAGAAGCTTGTGACATGATATGGAAAATAGTGTAGAGGATGAGAACATTTAACTTCAAGTAGATAAAACAGAGAAATAGAGAAGAAAACAATATGCATGTGTATGAAGGATTGGGAGAGGATGAAGTGCAGAGTAAGTGGCATTTCAGAAAGAACCTTTTGTCTACAATGTGAAGGGGCCAGCAACAAAGTGCAGGTGCTGGAAACAAGGAGCCTACTGAGAATAGTACTAAAGGCTGACGAAGTTTGACCGAAAGTGAGAATGAGGAGAGGTGAGAGCACAGCTGAGCAGTAGGGACGATGTAACATAAACAGGATTTGTACCAGAGAAGAGGATGAGAAAGGAAAAACCAAGGAAGCCAAAGCTTCTAGCTTTGAGACTACAGAAAAGGGAAAGTCAGTATGTGAGTTGGGGAATACGACAGGGGAACACAGATGGGGGAACTGAGTACTCAAAATGCCCGTGCGACCTCCAGAACTGCGCTGCTCAGAAGGCAGGTGGAAGTACGGGTCTCCTGATGAGATGGAGAAATCACTGTTACAGGGTAACAAGGGGAGGCAGGCCACGTGAGACATTTCTAAGAAAATAAGTGGTGACGGTGGTTTGGTTGCCAAGTGTGCCCAGCTCTTTTGCGGCTCCATGGACTATAGTTCGCCAGGCTCCTCTGTCCATGGGATTTCCAGGCAAGAATACTGGAGTGGGTTGCCACTTCCTTCTCCAGGAAATGCAATTTCTGGGCCCACGGATCAAATCTATGTCTCCTGCTTGGCAGGTGGTCTCCTAAATTGCTGGCAGTTTCTTTCACTGCTGAACCACCAGAGAATGTATATGTAGAGAGAAGAATATAAAGGGAAAATGACTGTGAAAGACTAATATTAATTTATTGTCTATTAGAACTTATAAATGTCTACTGTTATTGTACTTATAAAATAGTTTGAGGGGAATGAACTTGCCTAAATAGAATCTATATCCTGAATTGGAAAAAAACTATTACTTTAATTATTATGAGTATTATAGACATTTATTAATAAATTTTAAAATGCCTTTGTAGTTCTTGGATGAATCTAATATAGGTTAAATAAATATTTGCAGGAAACACTTTGATAATGACCTGTCTCTTATACACATCTAGATGTGTATAAGAGACAGCCCCTGCCCTCAAGGAAGTTGCAGTCTAGTTGAGGAGGCAAGATAGACACGAAACTAAATAATACAAAAATTAACAATATAAGACAAGATAAGTTGTCTCTGAGGACTGCCAAATGAATGGCACTGTCCATAACTCATATCACACTCAAGGGATGAGAAGCTGCCGTGAGTGTTAATGTTCAGGGATGACTTCATGGAGAAAAGAAAGCCTTGCACAGGCTTTCAAAGGTGAGAAGCTATTCTAGGCAGGAGGAACATCACACTCAAAGTTGTAGAAAGATTTTGTAAAAGTTTAGGGTAATGGTGAAGAGGCCAGTTTTGTTCAAGGGAGTAAAGCTAAATCTAGAAACACAATTTAGACCTAGATATTGGAAGGCCTTGAATACCAGNGCAGTTCTATTAATATGCCTGATTTTAAACTCGATTTACTGAGTTTACTGTCATTAGAGTTATTTTACTCTAAAAAACATATTTTTGCATAAAAACTTGTCAGTAAATAATTTGAAAAGAAATTATGTATTATGTCAACTGTCTATTTCTGGGATCTGAACAATTTGTTATTTTTCTCACAATTAAAATAAAATTAGATATAGAAACTACTGTGAATTCTTGCTTAGAATACATAAGCAAAGTCTACTGAAAATCTGGCAATTATTTCATCTCATTTATTATTAAGTGTTTTTTAATTTTAAATGTCATATAAAGTTACATTTCTTTGTTATATAGAAAAATGTTCCAATTGTCTTAAATGTAACAAACTGCATTACAGACAGCTGTCAGATCACCTAGAAAAATAACTGCCTAAATTTAGGATATGTCTAAATAAAAATTCTTAAATTTGTTAACTTTAAATTACTAAACACACACACAAACACAACTTACATTCATGATTCCTTGGGAGCCTGAATTTTTTCAACAAGACCCTAATATCCAAAAGTAGAAAACCAAAATGAAACATTTATTTTTGACATAACCTCAAAAGGTATTATCAATTTTAGAACAGGAATGGCATTACAGAATTTACTCTGCTGAACAATTAGGTATAAATCTAAAATTCTCATCATTTTCTGTTACAAGACATTAAATTTATGAACAACTTACATTCATGATTCCTTGGGAGCCTGAATTTTTTCAACAAGACCCTAATATCCAAAAGTAGAAAACCAAAATGAAACATTTATTTTTGACATAACCTCAAAAGGTATTATCAATTTTAGAACAGGAATGGCATTACAGAATTTACTCTGCTGAACAATTAGGTATAAATCTAAAATTCTCATCATTTTCTGTTACAAGACATTAAATTTATGTTTTAAAATAAGTGGAAAAACATATGATCCATGGAAACAAAAGGCATTTGCAATAAAGAGATTTGTCAGAGAGAATCCATATATTTCTTTATGACATAGAGTAGTTCACAAAGAAAGGTTAGTGAGGGAATCTAAGTATTCATAGCACTCCTTTTAAACTACCCTGGAAGCTTCCTTTGAGTAGGAAATGGCAATATACTCCAGTATTCTTGACTGGAGAATCTCATGGACNTATATTTCTTTATGACATAGAGTAGTTCACAAAGAAAGGTTAGTGAGGGAATCTAAGTATTCATAGCACTCCTTTTAAACTACCCTGGAAGCTTCCTTTGAGTAGGAAATGGCAATATACTCCAGTATTCTTGACTGGAGAATCTCATGGACAGAGGAGCCTGGTGGGCTGCAGCGCATGGGGTCACAAATCGGATACAATTGAGCAACTAACACAAAAGCTTCCTACTCCTGGAAATGGAGGAATTTTCTAGTTAATTCCTGTTTTCCTATACATATCACTTTTAATGTATGACAGAAAAATACTTTCAAATATTATCAACTAAAATGGAATATGACTCTTAAAAGAGTGGGAAGCATATTTTATATTATTACTTAAATATATTAAATATACATTAGTATATTAAACATTTGGATTATATTTCCACTAAATTTATGGTTAATATACTGCAAAAAATGTTACATTACATAAAAATCAGAACAGAACACCCTTGTCCTAAGGAAACTGGCATAAAATAAAAATGGAAAAAATCTATTTTATGTAAAATAATAAAACCAAATTGTAAGCTTCGAAAGGCCCATAGGTAAAGGGAATATTTTTTGTTTTTCATTTCTGGGATCCCCTACAAACAGGTTCTGACTTTAGAGGAAAAATTCTAGATTTGACATAAGTAATCTAAGAGTCCTACTTCAGTTTTGAAAGTTCATAGTCAAATGCTTACTGAAATGGATGTAATAAAATTTTTAAAAATCATAATGAACTATGTAATTATCATCACTGATGTGAATCAGGAGGTTGTTTTATTGTTAGAGTTCACCTTTGTACATAATAAAAATCTAAACATTGATTTTTTTTTATTAAAAACAATAAAATTACAAACATGTAGAGGTGGTAGTATATTTCTCAATCTAAATATTACTTAATTTTTCGGTTGAAATAAAATACCTCAAACTATATTGACTATATTGACAAGTTATGGACATTTTACCTTTATATTTTCTCAACACCAAATTTCTTTAATCTTACAGAACTCAAACCATGAAAAAGGCAAAATATGTAATAAACCATGATTTTTTTTGGTGGAAGATCATTACAACATCACTTACCAGCATATGTGCTTACAAAGTTCCCCTCCTTTCAGAAATGTGGAACAATTACAAACATGAGGATTTCCTAGAGAAACCTTCAAAAGAAAAATGCATATTTAAAAAAAAAAACCTCGTCAATTTTTAGATTATAGAGTAAAATTAAGTTAATAACTGGATTAACAGAGATTTCAGCTCAGAGTTTAGGTGACTCCAAAAGGCTAAATACAGTCTACCTGCTGCTGCTAAATCGCTTCAGTCGTGTCCGACTCGGTGCGACCCCACAGACTGCAGCCCACCAGGCTTCTCCGTCCATGCGATTGCCCAGGCAAGAGTACTGATTTAAAAAAAAAAACCTCGTCAATTTTTAGATTATAGAGTAAAATTAAGTTAATAACTGGATTAACAGAGATTTCAGCTCAGAGTTTAGGTGACTCCAAAAGGCTAAATACAGTCTACCTGCTGCTGCTAAATCGCTTCAGTCGTGTCCGACTCGGTGCGACCCCACAGACTGCAGCCCACCAGGCTTCTCCGTCCATGCGATTGCCCAGGCAAGAGTACTGAAGTGGGGTGCCATTGCCTTCTCCCACAGTCTACTTGGGACATCTTAATTCTTGACACCAGTCTAATTTTCCACTTCCGTATTCTTTGCCTTGCTCAATAAATTGTATTGTCAGCTAAGATTGTTTTTAAGGGTCCTATGTTTAGGCAAGTGAAAAGAAATCTAATTTTAAAAGCTTGAAAGAAAAATCTATCAAATTTTAACTCAAAGGAAATTCTACTTTGCAGTGTAGCTAAAGACTTACAAAGTTCCCGGGTTTTTGTTTTGTGTATATATTTCAATTAGTGAGTGTATTTATTTATTTTTATTTTATTATTATTTTTTTTAGAGCTTCCATTTTACTTTTATTTTACAGTACTCTATTGGTTTTGGCATACATTGACATGAATCTGAGTGAGTGTATTTAATTTTACTCACTAAGTGTATACTGGCTTAAACTATTTATTAAACGCCCTAAGTGTTGTAAGTGGGAAAAGGACGTCTGAGATAAGCATAGATTAGTAATCTGTACTCAGTACTTAAAATGCATGACAACTTAATAATTAAATTATTAAACTAAATTTAAATTAATTTAAAATAAAAATAAATTAATTTAATTTAATAACATTAAATTAAGATTCCAGGTCAACTTTTGGTAGGTAGAACGGTGGCTGATTTTTGACTGAGAGCAGGATATGTGAAAATTAAATATCTGTAGTATTCAGCAAAATTAAAAAGAATTTGTATTCATCAAGACCTTTCCAAGAAATCGCCATTTAAGCCACACTTTAAAAGTGTCTTGTTATAGCTTCCGAGAGACAAAAAAGTAAAGAAAATCTAATTTTATTTATCCAGCAAATATATACGGCTTGTAAACAGATTGGTCGATTTTCATCTGTGTTACAGGGCTAATGACTGCTAATGGATCCGAGAATTTACATAAAAGCAAACCATATACTCAAATAAAACCTGCTGTGTTTCCAAGCCCGAAGATCAAGGGCCATCATCTTAGAAGAGCTGGATACGATTTGGAGCCTTAACCTCCAATAACGGAACTTTTCTAACAAATACTATTTTGCTTGGCAATGCGGACGTCTTTAATGTCTGGAATACTCGCGGGTGAGGGTCGGCGGCGAGTAGCTACATACAAGGTGGGTCTGGGGGGACTGGGCGGGTCCGCCTGGCTGGAAGCCGAGGCGAGTTGGGGGCGGTAGTTACTCGGAAATCCCTGTTTTCTGGTTCCTCCTCTCTGAGCAGAAAGGCGGTGGGGCCCATCTCTCGCAGGAGGTAGATGCTGCTGCTCAGCGCTTGGTCTTGTTGCCAGCTGAGGCGGTCGATCAAGTGTTTTCGCCTTTCAGAGGCTTTACAGCCCCCGCGAAGCATCTTGCCCGGGTTAGGGCAAAGGCAGCAGTTCAGCCAGGCTGTCGGAGTCGCCAGCCGGTCTCCATGACAACCGCGTGCATGTCGGTTGCGTGGTGACGGTATTTAGGCTCCCCTGTATCCCGGCGTGCCTTGCGCTGAGGTGTGGCTTTGTGAGATCACACCCGCCTCCACTCCTTCGAGAAGCAAAGCGGAGTGTTTCTAATCTCCAACGCTGGCGGTCGAAGACATCGCTGTCTAATCTCTCGCGTTCCTTCTGCTGGTTCCTCACAGTCGGGGCACGTGAATTCTGTGTTAGGACAGCCGCACAATCCGGTTACAGTTAGGTCTCTGGATGCTAACATTATCTTGTAATGATTCATTGTTTTTATCCGAAAGATGTTCCACAAACATTTCCCGATTGCTCACTAGGTGCATAATCAGAATTAATCGCTGGGGGAAGATCAATGATGTGGAACACAGCATTTTAACCTGGAAGCTAGACTCTTTAAATGGGGATGTATGTGTTGGTGTTGTGCTCAGCATGTTTATATTGCATGTTTGGGTAGGGATGGGTGTTGGGGGGGAGGAATGGGTGTTGGGGGGGGGAGGGGTGGGTGCAGAATCCATTGCCTCTATGCCCTCTAAACTTACAAATACCTGTTTAAGGAATAAGGTATGTAATGTTCATCGGATAGTTCAAATAGACTATGAGCTTTGTTACTACGTTCAGGAGGACAGCAATAATAGTCTGAGTCAAGTGAAGAAGCCATATTACTGGAATCTGTCTTTAAAAGTGAAATCAGGAAATGGCCAGTTGTGGCCCAGTAACATAAAGTTGAGGGATATTTGTCCTATTTTATCATGGAAGGAACTCACAACTCGGTATGTGAAGAGCAGGAGGAGAAAATGGTCAAAGGCCCTGATATGAAAGAAGATGATAGAAATGGCAGCTTTCACATGTGAGACAACTGAGTAAACAGCATCCAATCCTAGGTCTAAGATTTTAACTTAATTTATCTCTACTCTCCTATTCTGACTAACAACTAGCATACATGCTACCATACTCCCAACTTTACCATCAATTTAATGGTGCTAGATGTTAAAGTATTATATTAATACATTCAGAAAAAACCTCATATCCAAACCAAAAGAAACTATAAATTGAATTCATAATTTATTTATTAATACTTATAATTAAAAGGACTCAAAATAAAAGACAATCTGCACTTTATGATGAGTAAGGTTTAAAAGTGAAGGCACTTTATTCAATCACCATTTCTTTCCTCTCTCCATGTACATAGATGTCTCCATATAGGTTACATATATATTATGTATATAGCTATTTAAGAATTACTCTGAAGAAACTAAAAAAAAAAGCAAATAGTTGTTAAAATCATTTTGTAAATAAGTAAAATTGTTTATTATCATAATTAGGTGTTAATACTTGTTACATGTGTAAGTGATACACACCATTCTCAAAAAATCGTGTCCTTAAGACACAACTGTCATGTCAACTGAATATAGGTTCATAAATTCTGTTGGGGGAGATGATGACAGTAACAGTATTCACACTTTTATTGAAATTAAAAAGGGAAAGCACAGATTGCTAAACAGAACTTTAGCTGTAAGACATTTGTTTTTGTATCTGTCAGTTAAGACATCAAAAGCGTTTTTATAGCCAGGTTACTATCCCATATGTTTGCTTCATCTCTTAAGAGTATTTTACAGGGGTAATATTTTGCAAATACTAAATAAGGGAATTGTTCCCCTCCAAATTACATTTTGAAGCATATTTCCCAGGAAAGAGGGAAGTGGTTAGTGCTAGAAAGTCACTGATAAGTCCTTTGAATAACATGAGCTAAGTTTTAGGCTCTTTAGCAATACAATTTGATTATAAAAGATAGGAATTAAAAATTTATTATAACTTCAGATTAAGATATAAAAAACTGGGCCTAGAATATTAGGCCTGGGGACTGTATGAAAGAGAATGCCCTGAGTGGGTAGGAAGAAGAACAGAAGTCAGTGGAAAGTCAGCTACCAGTCTCAACAGGGTGGGTGTGTACCTTGGAGTAAGTATGTGGAGTGGGTGGAGGGATGGATTGAAACGATGAGCTGGGTTTATGAACTAAGAGCACCTGGTTTTGTGTGTGTGTGTGTGTGTGTGTGTGTGTAGTATGCTTGCTTCTGGAATAATGTTAGGGAGGTACAGGCTAGTAGGAAACTTAGGCTTCTGGCTTAGGGCCCTAACACATGATAAGCAATATGCAGAGGTGCCGGTGGAAGACAGGTAAATGAACTGGATTAATGCCCTGATTCTCAAGGGGGTAAAGATATACAATGAACATAGGAATCTGTGTTTACCTCTAGAGAATGGGCACAAAATAAAGATAATAATGAAAGCAGGAATCAATGACCTCAAGAATGGAAGGAAACAGAACCAAGAACTCTTGTGTGGGAAGCACAACGTGATACCTTCTATTAAAATAAATCAATAGGTCCAGCACACCTCAGTGGTTCTCAACAGGTGATCAACAGTGGCCACTCTGCAGAAATGACCAGCAAGAGTCCAGGAGACACTGTATGGATTCAAGGTCTCTATCTTTTGTCATCAGACACAAGGTCATATAAGCTTCACTTTCCTCAAACACTTATATAATTTGTGGAGAGAAATAGGAGATGGGTAGAAAAATGAATTGCTAAGCATTTTACCCTTAATAGTGACCAAGGTACTTTAACATTCCTCTTAGCTTGACTAAACATAAGTCAGATTTCTTCCAGACTTTAGGTCCCTGGCCTCCCTTTTCTTAGAGCATTTACTTTAGAAAATGTTCAGTTGTAAAATTTTCACTGCCTTTTGAGATACAGATTTTCTAACAGTTTTACATCCTAGTAATATCTTTCTCAAGAACCTGCTAGCCATCCCTTTGAGATAGAATCAAGAAAGATATTGCTCCTATCTCCCAGTTTTTGAGGCAATATGGAGCTGAACTTTGATAATAAATGCTGCTGCTGCTGCTGCTGCTAAGTCGCTTCAGTTGTGTCTGACTCTGTGCAACCCCACAGACGGCAGCCCACCAGGCTCCTTTGTCCCCGGGATTCTCCAGGCAGGAATACTGGAGTGGGTTCTCATTTCCTTCTCCAATGCATGCATGCACGTTAAGTCGCTTTAGTCATTTCCGACTCTGTGTGACCCCATAGACAGCAGCCCACCAGGCTCCTCTGTCCACAGGATTCTTTAGGCAAGAATACTGGAGTGGGTTGCCATTTAATTCTCCATGATAATAAATGGCCTAATCACATTAACCAATCTCATCTGAAGTACCTCTGGTACTTTCCTTCTGTCTCACCAAAGTCTCACCTTTGTTGCAGTATAGTTGTGGTCAGATTCTCTCCCTTGTCTGTTTTGAATAGACTTATTTGCCTGTTTACTCTGCCTGTACAATTTTATGTTTTGGTGATAGATACCATTTATCTAAAAACCTTTATTAAAAGAGACTAAATGAGTTTACTAAGTCCTGCGCCCTTCTCTAACCCCAACCCAGTGACTAGGGGAATAATGGCTAGCAAAGATGATTGGCTCATTTATAGAGAAAACATACCATGATATTTTGCACATCCAACTCTAATATAAATAAATTTGCAACCAACTGTGAGTGGGATTGATACTTTTAGTTTAATGTCAAATTCTTTCAATCTGAAAAGATTATAAAATTAGTAAAAAAAATTAAAAAGGTTTCCATTTCTGACATTAAAACAAACCAGAGAGAGATGACCAGATATGGAACAACAGGTTGGTTCAAAATTGGGGAAGGAGTACATCAAGGATGTATATTGTCACCCTACTTATTTAACGTATATGCAGAGTACATCATGCAAAATGCTGGGCTGGATGAAGCAGAAGCTGGAATCAAGACTGCTGGAAGAAATATCAACCTCAGATATACAGATGATACCACTCTAATGGCAGAAAGCAAAGAGTAGCTAAAAAACCTCTTGATGAAGGTGAAAGAGGAGAGTGAAAAAGCTGGCTTAAAACTCAACATTCAAAATCTAAGATCAGGTCCCATCACTTCATGGCAAATAGATGGGAAAACAATGGAAACAGAGAAACTTTATTTTCTTGGGCTCCAGAATCAATGAGGATGGTGACTGTGGCCATGAAATTAAAAGATGCCTACTCCTTGGAAGAAAGCTATGACCAACCTAGACAGCATGTTAAAAAACAAAGATATCACTTTGTTGACAAATATTTGTATAGTCAAAGCTATGGTTTTTCCAGTAGTCATGTATGGACGTGAGAGTTGGACCATAAAGAAGGCTGGGTGCTGAAGAATTGATTTCAAACTCTGGTGCTGGAGAAGACTCTTGAGAGTCCCTTGGACAGAAAAGAGATCAGTCAATCTTAAAGGAAATCAACTCTGAATAGTCACAGTTAGGACTGATACTGAAGCTGAAGCTCCAATGCTTTGGTCACCTGATGTGAAGAGAGACTTATTGGAAAAGACCCTGAGGCTGGGAAAGATAGAGGGCGGAAGGAGAAGGTGATGACGAAGGATGAGATGGTTGGATGGCATCACTGACTCAGTGGACATGAGTTCAACTCAATGGACACTAGGAGGTGAAGGACAGCGAAGTCTGGGTTGCTGCAGTCCATGGAGTCACAAAGAGTCAGACATGACATAACATCTCAACAACAACAAGAGAGCGATGAGATAGGCAGAATTCTAAGAATGACCCCTACGACCTTTGCCCTTGCATAATTCCCTCTCTTGTGAATATGTCATATTATATGGCAAAAGAGATTTTGCCTATGTAATTACGGTTACTAATCAGTTGATTAAGTTAATAAAAAGGAGATAATTTGGATTATTCTAATCTAATCACACAAGTTCTTTAAAAGCAGAGTTTTCTTTGGTTAGTGGCAGAAGGAGAGGCTAGAATTGAAAGATGATTCTGTTGCTGATCTTGGAGATGAAGGGGCCCATGTGATAAGACTGGAGTGGAGACAGCTCTAGAAAAAAACAGCAGCCTCTGACTGATAGCCAGAAAAGAAATGGGGACCTCCGATCTATAGCAACAAGAAACTGGGTTTTGCCAACAACCTTAATGAGGTTGAAATCAGATTCTTCCCCAGAGCTTCCAGATAAGACCACAACCTAGCTGATAGCTTTGATTTTGGCCTTGTAATATCCTGAGCAGAGAACCTAGTCAGGCCTGCCTTGACTTATGATTTACAGACCTGTAAACTAACAAATGGGTGTTGCTTTAAGCCACTGAGTTTGTGGTAATTTTTTTACTTAGGAATAGAAAATGAATTGGAAAATTTCAAAAAACTACTAAGACATTTATGGATGAAAAGTGCTGACTGAGGAAAGAGAGGTTAAGTGAAGGTATGAACATAGAACAGTTTACTCCTTCTTATCTGCCACCATTGGGTTGGACAACAAAATCACTGATTCTAAGCATAAATAATTTTATCATAGCATATAAATTAGCTTACAGAATATTTAGAAAGGCTACAGAATCAAAATTTGATCCCACACTAAAGTGAGACACTCAGGAAAGCTGTTCACTCCATGAGATTTTGCCAGTGGAAATCCCTCTCAGTCACTCTAGAAGCTAAGGATTAGATATTAGTACCCTCATTATTATTGCTACAGAAAAACAAAAGGACTTTTAAACTGTGATTGCTAGTTGGGTTGTGTGGTCTCAAAAACTTCACATCTGCCTTTCAAGTCTTGGCAGAAGCTAGTCATGTTAGAGGAGAAAAGGAACAAAAACAACAAAAAATCTCAGAAGTACAAAAAGGGGATATTACCAAACTGGACAGCTACCAAAATGGGTAAGAGGGAAGAGATTAAAATGGTTTAGTCAGTCAAAAGGAGCAATCAGAGAATAAGAAGGAGCTTTTGTTTTAACTCGATGGACACGAGTCTGAGTGAACTCCGGGAGTTGGTGATGGACAGGGAGGCCTGGCGTGCTGCGATTCATGGGGTCGCAAAGAGTTGGACACAACTGAGTGACTGAACTGAACTGAGTAACAGCAGTAAAGGAGACTATGGTAGCAACTTAACTAGTAATTATTTTCACCAAAACTTTCTTGTAGAAAATAAGAAAACTAATAATCATGTTTGGTTTAAAACATCCAGAATGACACATTAAAAATTCTTATCTGTCCTTAATAACCAAAATGGAAAAAAACATGAAAAAGAATATATCTATACACATGTATAAGTGAATCACTCTGCTGTACAGCACAAATTAACATTATAAATCAAATATCCTTAAATAAAATAAAAATGACTCTCAAATTTTAAAATTCAATAGAATTTTTGAAAGATGAAGTCAATGATCCAGAATATAAAAAAAGGAAGCAACTGATAAATATTAAAAAGAAAGAAGATTAAGATGGATAAATTCAGACTATTAAGATTTCCAAAGAGAAGAATGAAAGTGAGGAAATTATCAAAGATATAATAAATATAATAAAAGATATTTCCTAAAACAAAGGGAGACAATTTACTTTCAAGTGGAAAGAGCTTATCAAGTGCTGAGTCAGATGAGTGAATGACCTAGATATGTGGTTAATAAATTTCAGAACATTGGAGAGAATGAGAAAAAATCTGTTCACATAATGGGAAAATAGGTTCAAAGAAGCAAACATTAGATAAGCATCACATTTTTCATTTACATCAGGTGGTGCTAAAAGACAGAAGTTCTGAAGGAAATGTCACCAACACAATAATTTTATATCTAGCTACATTATCAAAGTAATGTAAAGACACATAGGATTTAGAAAGCTTACCTCTCATGTATAATTAATGAATAAGGCATTAGAAGATATATACCAGAGAAAGCAGGATTGCTTAAATTTGTATTTATGTATTATTATTATTTTTGCTTAATTTTATGCTTAAATGGTTTTATTAATCAACACCTGTCCTTTTATATCCCAGGTTATTGTGTGATTCACCAGTTACTTGGGACAACAAACTCTCTTGCTTGGATTAGCTTGAGTGAGTCTCTGCTTTTTTGTTACAAATGAAGTAACTTTTTTAATAGCTAAAATAAGGCTCTTTAATAGCTTCGTGTTTTGTGGGGATGTAGAAGAAAGAATGGATCTCAGGCATAGAATCAAAATGCCTTAGATACCAGAGATAAATGTATGCCAGGAAGAGGAAAGAGTCAAAGATGAGTCTCAAACCCTTGTGACAAGTAACACAGAAGAAAGAATAGATTTGGGCAGAAAGATCTTGAGTCCCAAATTAAACATGTCAATTACAGGTTAAGAGTGCAGTGTTTGTGAGATGTTTGATGAATATGCATATGAAAAAGTTGGATACATTAGTTTGGACTCATCTTAATGCAGTATTCTCTCACCTCACAGAAATGACTTAATTGTCATGAAAACTTTTGATATTGAATTATTTATAACAGGATTTTGACAATGATTTGATTGGCAAATTGACTTAATAAGAGTACATCAAACTAATACAGCAACATGCCATTATAACTTAAGCTTTCATTGTTTTGAAACAATTGTATTATTTTAATACTCTTGGGAAACCTGTATGCAAGTCAGGAAGCAATAGTTAGAACTGGACATGGAACAACAGACTGGTTCCAAATAGGAAAAGGAGTACGTTGAGGCTGTATATTGTCACCCTGCTTATTTAACTTATATGTAGAGTACATCATGAGAAACGCTGGGCTGGAGGAAGCACAGACTGGAATCAAGATTGCCAGGAGAAATATCAATAACCTCAGATATGCAGATGACACCACCCTTATGGCAGAAAGTGAAGAACTAAAGAGCCTCTTGATGAAGGTGAAAGAGGAGAGTGAAAAAGTTGACTTAAAGCACAACATTCAAAAAATGAAGATCATGGCATCTGGTCCCATCACTACGTGGCAAATAGATGGGGAAATGCCAGAGTCCAGCTCCAGCAGCCAGGGAATCAGCCTGAAGGGGTGAGCGGTGTCGGCGGACAATGATGTAGCCTCTGACTCATAGTACGGAACTACATGTTTATTTTAACCTTCAGGTTTTCTTTTATACTTTGACAAAAGCATTAGGTCAGAGGTTTGACACTTTTCGTTTCCCCACCTAGATTTATTGTCTCCAGAAATCATTGTTGCCCTCCAAACAGAGTTCCTGCTTCAGCGATACTCTCAGAATCGGGTTTACTATTACTTACTTGCTCTTATGTGTCCTATACTTAACTTGTGATTACACTGTAACTCATGCCACATTCCTCAGTTTCTTATCTTTCTAAGTCCTGTTTGCCCCTAGCATCTTAAAATCACTATCTTCTAAAAAGGCTTCTAGCTATTAATAATTATTCCTAAGCCCTAAGCTCAGCAAACTTCTTTTGCAATAAATATTTCCCTCACAAACAGGTCTCAGATAACAATCCTTCCTATGGCCTCAAGCTGCAGCCTATATGCTCATCTTGGGACATTCTTTGTAAAGATCCTTGAACAAATGTCAATGGTTACTTTATAGATTATTTTCTGGGCACAACTGCAGACGGCTTTGTGCTTTCTCATGGTTTTCTCAAGCACCGTAACATTCTTTCCAGCCAACTCAACCGAGGAAGGCAAAGAACAAGTCAGAATCACAAGGCCTAATTCCTTCATCCTGGGGCCATGCCTGCGAGATGGGGAGAGGGGGTTGGGACCATGCCTCCATTTTGTCAGTAATGCCTAACGCAGCTCCCAACAGGGATACAGTGGAAACAGTGGCTGACTTAATTTTTCTGGGCTCCAAAATCACTGCAGATGGTGATTGCAGCCATGAAAGTAAAAGACACTTACTCCTTGAAGTGATTAAGTGAAGTCGCTCAGTCGTGTCCGACTCTTTGTGACCCCGTGAACTGAAGCCCACCAGGCTCCTCCGTCCTTGGGATTCTCCAGGCAAGAATACTGGAGTGGGTTGCCATTTCCTTCTCCAGGGGAACTTCCCGATCCAGGGATCGAACCCTTACTCCTTGAAAGGAAAGTTATAACCAACCTAGATAGCATATTGAAAAGCAGAGTCATTACTTTGTCAACAAAGGTCCATCTAGTCAAGGCTATGGTTTTTCCAGTGGTCATCTATGGATGTGAGAGTTGGCCTATAAAGAAAGCTGAGCACCAAAGAATTGATGCTTTTGAACTGTGGTGTTGGAGAAGACTCTTGAGAATCCCTTGGACTGCAAGGAGATCCAACCAGTCTATCCTAAAGGAAATCAGTTTTGAATATTCATGGGAAGGATTGATGCTGAAGCTGAAACTCAAATATTTGGCCACCTAATGCGAAGAGCTGACTCATTTGAAAAGACCCTGATGCTGCGAAAGATTGAGGGCAGGAGGAGAAGGGGATGACAGAGGATGAGATGGCTGGATGGCATCAGCGACTCAATGGACATGGGTTTGGGTAAACTCTGGGAGTTGGTGATGGACAGGGAGGCCTGGTGTGCTGCAGTTCATGGGGTTGCAAAGAGTTGGACATGACTGAGTGACTGAACTGAACTGAATACTATTTGGCTTTCTATTTTGAGCACAGAATTGTAATTCATAAAACTTGAATATTTTATTCATTTGATAATATATATTTCTTACTGTTAAGTCAATAAATCATAATCCTTTTAAATAGAGAAGTCCTTTGTGAATTTTTTGGGTTAATATTAGCTAGTTGCCAAAGGACTGAGCAATTTTGAGCCATCAAAAAATTAAGTTTCTGGAGGCACAAATTTGAGGATCCAGTCATGAGCTTATGATGTCTCCAAGGTGATTTATTAACAGGTGTGGATGTGGACAGCTGGACTCTGTAGATACCATTTTTTAGTTTGGCTTCACTGAAATATTTATAAACTGATATCTGAGTATATTTTGCCTTTCCTTCTCAGTGCCCAAGTGGTTGAAAAAACGATTAGCTGAAGAGAATGTAAGGTTGCTGCTTTGTAAAGGAAACATATTACTCTAATTAAGCTACCTTCCAAAACTTCAGTGAAGTTATAGCATAGGAATGTTTTAAAAGGAATGAACCCACAAGTACAAAAGGATGACAGTGGACACAAAAACAACATAATTTTGGAAAATGGTAGGTGTCGTAACAAACTGGTGATAGATGTATATTGAACCTCTGTTCCAAAAGGTGAGAACCAGTCTAGTTTACCTTGAATTCCAAAAGAGCCTAAGGATAAATGAGATCAAGTACCTCTGGCAGTTGGAAGGAACAGTGAAATGATGTTCTAAAATACAGGAAATTGATTAAAAGCTGCTTAGGAAGAAGTGATATCCCTCAGTCCTCTTCCTCATACTGAACAATCAGACTACTTCCTCCATTCAGGTAAATCGGCAGAGATTTATTTTCCGCAGGAGGTAAAAACAGAAGGGCTGTGCACTGGGAGAACCCGAGAATAAAGAAATTGGTAGTATCGTACTGAAAACAGAGGTATTAAGTAAACATGTATGTATTAGAGGCTGAATTTCATCTAACCACAATTCAATCACTGTTGTTGGACATTTACATTCCAAGAAGAAGGAAGGAAGTATCTTAAAAATCTTCCCCCAAATGAAAGACCTAAACATAGACAATGGGGCGTCCCCATTGACAATGACATAGCCTGGCCAGATCACTTGAAGTACTCATTACAGTCAGCAAATTCCACCTGCATACTCAGCATTTCAAGAGTCTTCTCCAGCACCACAGTTCAAAATCATCGATTCTTCAGTGTTCGGCCTTCTTTATGGTCCAACTCTCATATCCATACATGACTACTGGAAAAGCCATAACTTTGACTATATGGACCTTTGTCAGCAAAGTGATGGCTCTGCTTTTTAATACACTGTCTAGGTTTCAGACTTGGTTTCCTTTAGGATTGACTGGTTTGATCTCTTTGTCTTCCAAAGGACTCTCTAGAGTCTTCTCCAGCATCACAGTTCGAAAGCATCAATTCTTTGGCACTCAACCTTCTTTATGGTTCAACTCTCACATCTGTACATAACTACTGGAAAAACCATTGCTTTGACAAAGTGATGTCTCTGCTTTTTAACATGCTGTTTAGGTTTTTCATAGCTTTACTTGCAAGAGCAAGAATCATGTAATTTCATGGCTGCAGTCACCATCCTCAGTGATTTTGGAGCTCAAGAAAATAAAATCTGTCACTATTTCCATTTTTTCCCCATCTACTTGCCATAAAGTGATGGGACTGGATGCCATGATTTTCATTTTTTGAATTTTGAGTTTTAAGCCAGCTTTTTCACTCTCCTCACTCATCTTCATCAACAGACTCTTTAGTTCCTCTTTGTTTTCTGCCATAGGGTGGTGTCATCTGCATATCTGAAGTTGTTGATATTTCTCCCTGCAATCTTGATTCCTGCTTGTGCTTGATCCAGCCCAGCATTTGCATAATGTACTCTGCATATAAATTAAATAAACGGGTTGACAATACACAAAGGAGTGATGTACTCCTTTCCCAATTTTGAACCATTCCATGGATTCTTGTCTGGTTCTAACTGTTGCCTCTTGACCTGCATACAGGTTTTGCAGGAGGCAGGTAAGGTGGTCGGGTATTCCTATCTTTCTAAGTATTTCCCACAGTTTGTTCTGATCCACATAGTCAAAGGCTTTAGCATAGTCAATGAGGCAGAAGTAGATGTTTTCTGAAAGTCTTTTACCTTTTCTATAATATGATGGATGTTGGCACTTTGATCTCTGGTTCCTCTGTCTTTTCTAAATCCTGCTTGTACAACTGGAAGTTCTCAGTTCACATATTGTTGATGCCTAGCTTGAAGGATTTTGAGCATTGCCTTGCTAGCATGTAAAATTAGTGTAATTGTGTGGTAATTTGAGCATTCTTTGGCATTGCCTTTCTTTGGGATTGTAATGAAAACTGATCTTTTCCAGTCCTGTGGCACTGGAAGTTCTCAGTTCACATATTGTTGATGCCTAGCTTGAAGTATTTTGAGCATTGCCTTGCTAGCATGTAAAATTAGTGTAATTGTGTGGTAATTTGAGCATTCTTTGGCATTGCCTTTCTTTGGGATTGTAATGAAAACTGATCTTTTCCAGTCCTGTGGCCACTGCTGAGTTTTCCATATTTGCTAACATATTGAGTGCAGCATGATTATAGCATCATCTTTTAGGATATAAAATAGCTTGGCTGGAACTACATCACCTCCATTTGCTCTGTTTGAAGTGATGCTTCCTAAGGCCCACTTGACTTTGCATTCCCGGATGTGTGAGTGATCACACCATCGAGATTATCTGGGTCATGAAGATCGTTTTTATGTAGTTCTTTGTATTCTTGCCACCTTTTCTTAATATCTTCTACTTCCATTAGGTCCATACGGTTTCTGTCCTTTTTTGTGCCTATATTTGCATGAAATGTTCCCTTGATATGTCTAATTTTCTTGAAGAGTCTTTCCCATTCTACTGTTTTCCTCTATTTCTTTGCATTGATCACTTGGGAAGGCTTTCTTATCTGTCCTTGCTAGTCTTTGGAACTCTGCATTCAGATGGGTTTATCTTTCCTCTTCTCTTTTGCTTTCTGCTTCTCTTCTTTTCTCAGCTATTTGTAAGGCCTCCTCAGACAATCATTTTGCCTTTTTGCATTTCTTTTTCTTGGGGGTGGTTCAGATCACCTCTGTCCGTAGTTCTTCAGGGATTCTATCTGCCAGGTCTAATCCCTTGAATCTGTTTGTCACTTCCACTGTATAATCATAAGGGATTTGACTTAGGTCATACCTAAATGGCCTAGTGGTTTTCCCTACTTTCTTCAATTTAAGTCTGAATTTTGCAATAAGTAGTTCATGATCTGAGCTACAGTCACCTCCCTGTCTTCTTTTTGCTGACTGTATAGAGCTTTTTCGTCTTTGGCTGCAAAGAATATGATCAATTTGATTTCGGTATTGACCATCTGGTGAAGTCCATGTGTAGAGTCTTCTCTTGTGTTGTTGGAAGAGGGCATTTGCTATGACCAGTGCATTCTCTTGGAAAAAATATGTTAGCCTTTGCCCTGCTTCATTTTGTACTCCAAGAACAAACTTGCCTGTTACTCCAGATATCTCTTGACTTTCTACTTGTGCATTCTATTTCCCTATGATGAAAAGGAGATCTTTTTGGTATTAGTTCTAGAGTGTCTTGTAGGTCTTCACAGAACCATTCAGCTCTTTGGCATTTGTGGTTGGGGCAGAGACTTGGATTACTATATTGAATGGTTTGCACTGGAAATGAACCAAGATCATTCTGTTGTTTTTGAGATTACACCTAAGCACTGCATTTCAGACTCTTGTTGATTATGAGGGCTACTCCATTTCTTCTATGGATTTGATGAGGTATTATTATCTGAGATCCAATAGCATCTGCTTTTAATTCCTGTCAAGTAATTTCTTACAGAATTGGCTCCAAAGGCCATATTGTCTTTTGGCATATATTTATATGTGTATTGGATGTTTGTTTGTGTGTGTGTGCTATTTACTCCATAAAGTGTGAAAAACTTAAAAACAGGGTTTTTTTTTTGGCAGCCCTGGATTCCTGTTCTTTTTCCACTAGGTGTCACTTTAGCACTGTGAAACTGAATGTTTCTGGGTGAACATATTAAATCTCTGCTTGTTCATAAACACATTTTTTTTAATCCTTACCAAATCATGATATGAAATGTATATTTAATAAAGTAGTCAGTTTGTATGTATAATAATTATTGTCTACCCAAATGTCTATTTTTGTTTCATCGATTGGAATTAATGTCAGCTGTTGGGGTGGTAGTCTACATCAAGGCAACAGAAAAAGAAAGCAATCGCACATAGAAATGACAGTAATGAGTACATTTCCTGCATCAGTATTTTGGGTTTTCAGTTAGTGATTTGTTCCTTTAACAGCTTCGCTATTTGGCCAATAGTGAAGATCCAAAGTATAGCATTTATGATTTAAAGAATATGAGCAATAATTGAATAACAGTGTCATGCTGACTGATTTACTTTCTTGTTAAGAGGACAAGTTAGTTAATTCATCACTTAGATATTTTCAGCTTATTTTTTTCCCCATGACTACTCAATGTAACATCTCTGATTTTGGCTTTATGTCAACCTGACTTGCATTCATCTGAATGTCAGCTTCATCTTACATTAAATAGTGAAGACATGCTTTAGGTCATATCTTCAAAGGACAGAAAGAGTTTTATATTTGTGAAAATTATTTCATATTGAGTTCTGTTTTCCTTAACATGCAAGAACTTTGTCATTTTGCTTAATACAGCTGTTGCTACATTTTTAAGGGAAAAAGTGACATGCTGAATTATTTCGCAAATTCAGTACATAAAAAAGCATTAAAGTGCACTGTTTTGGGCACTTGTATTTAATATGGTCAATACTGTAATGAGTTTTCAGCAACAGAGGGTAGGGAGTTCCTGTGACAATGTATTCTGATTTTAATAAATATAATACATCTTATTAATTAATTTTGGATTATAATCTTGCCATTTTTCTTTGAAAAATGTCCTTAGAATTCACAGGAATTTTCACTTCTTCATGCTAGTTTTTCATAGTAAAAGGCTTATTTTCAGTGTTAATTTACTTACAATATTAATCAAATTATGTAATAAAAGGCAATATCAAACAGTATAAACTATAGAAATTTTAGGATATTAAATTATTCCATACAGCAGGGAAGAAATATAGAGAAATTGATACCTTTAAAGGCAAAACAACCTTATAGAAACTTAAGTTGAATAAAATTTTATTTATTTTATTTTATTGTAGAGATGCAACTCTAAAATGGAGGGTATATATACACACATATATATGGATATGTATATACAGACACACGTATATACATCTAGAAGTACAAGGAACATGTCTATCTTTTCCTTCTGTTAATTATGATTAGAACAGTACCTGCAACATAATAGGTGTATAATAAATACTTGTTAAAGGATGAATTATAGACATGAATAGAGATGATACATGTGTAAGAAATTTGATCAATAAAGCGTGGTCACATATGGAAGCAGAAGATTGAGAAATTGAGAAAGACCAATGGGGATTTTCTAATTTGGAAGTCTTTACAGTAGCATTCATTAAAATTTGAGACTCCGGAAAGAGAATCTTTCTTTGGCAGGAAAGATTTTGAGTTGGTTTTGCCATTTTGAGGAAATTATACTGTTTATTGTATGACTGAGGAATATGTAAAAAGTGAGAAAGTATAGATACTGAAAATCTACTGTAGACTACATTCTGATGTAATATGGATATTCCAAGAAAGAGAGAAAGAGAACATGGCATTCAATGTTGTTAAAGCCAGCTAACCTAAGAGTGGGATTTAATGGGACAGTGACCAGCAATCTTTGAATTGAGATATGTGTACTTCTTGAACTCCACAAAAACTTTACAAAGTACATGGGCTTAGAATAATTTTAAGAGATTTAATGTCCTTATCCTCAACTCACATATCCACTCTTTCTTAATATTAATAAGCCTGAGAACTTGAATTAAGACATCATGCTTTGCGTTCTTTTTTCACCTCCTTTTGCAACCATACTTCTCTCACTTTAGAAAACAAAATCATATCTTAGATCCAATCTGGTGTTAATCACCCCAGGGTGTGAAAATCACTGCAACATCAAATAAAGGGAAAATTTGTACTGATGGTAAGAAAATGAATGTCACTAAAGACTCAGAAACAAAGTTTTTTGAACATTAAGGCATTTCTAATTTTCACTTTCAAAACAACTGAAGGAGCTAATAAATCACTGAAATATACTTTTTGATGATAAACCACTGTGATATTTGGCAAATAACTTGAAAGCAGTTCAACAGTTGAGTTACATTGCTAATACCATTTTCATTCCCATCTGTCTCATTCCATGTTCTTATGTACTTATGTAAACAATTTTGCTCTTTATAAAAACAATAAGATAGGCATTAAGTCCACATTTAACACTACTTTCTACATAAGTGATATTTATTCATTGTTATAAAAACTAATTAAAAAACAATAAAATGATGAAAACAAACTTTATAAAAAGAACTTTGTGACCCCATGGACTGTTGCCCGCCAGGGTCTTCTGTCCGTGGAATTCTCCAGGCAGGGATACTGGAGTGGGTTTCCATTTCCTTCTCCAGGGATCTTCCTGACCCAAGGATCAAACCTGGGTCTCTTGCACTGCAGGCAGATTCTTTACTATCTGAGCCACCAGGGAAGCCCCAATTAAAAGACAACAAAATAATGAAAAAGAACTCCAGAACATACAGAGGAAAATGTTGGGAAAGAGAAGAGCACAGGTAGTGAGGGTTGAAGAAGCACTGAGTGGTGCAGGAATGAGATCATCTGAAAGGAAAAGTTAGCAAAGGGCTTGAAGTTTGTGCTGGACTTATTAATAGCCACGGGCTTCCCTGGTGGCTCAGACGGTAAAGCGTCTGCCTGCAATGCGGGAGACCCTGGTTCGATTCCTGGGTCGGGAAGAACCCTGGAGAAGGAAATGGCAATCCACCCCACACTCTTGCCTGGAAAATCCGATAGACGGAGGAGCCTGATAGGCTACAGTCCATGGCGGTCGCAAAGAGTCAGACACGACTGAGTGACTTCACTTATTAATAGCCACAGAATGAGATGAATGCCTCCAGGTTTGAAAGTTCTAAGTAGATGTAGATGGAAGTTTTAGGTGATGTCAGCTGTCCAGTGAGGTCAACTATCTGTGACTTTAGCTTTTCTTCAGGATTCCTGACCTTTAGAAAGGTATTCAAGACAAAAATGACTGTGATTGGATGGATCCTGAAGAGACCCCTCCCATCCGGTGGTATGAGGAGATTCAATAGCTCCAAGTCACCTCTTATGAAATAAGACCTTGACCATTTTCTTCAACATAGTATTCTCAATACTTAGACCCGTGCTTGGCCTAGGGTGCTGAAGTCTTTTCTGCTGAGAGAGTTGGCAGTGACTGAAGGTACCCAAGACATAGGGTAGTAAAGAGTTGGACCCGATTGAAGCGACTAAATACGCACACACATGCAAGCAAGACACCTGAGTCTTAACTTAGTGGAACTAATTTGAATTGCCAATCTGCAATAATGCCTATTTGAATTTATGTACTATTTGTTCAATCCATATAGAATGGAACAAAAATAGTTTCTAGTTATATACTTATGCTTATATAATCCATTTTGAAAGTTCTCTTGTAAATAAGTCTTATAACTCTTTCATTACCTGAAATAAAGGATGGTGATGTCACCAAATAGCGGGAAAAAGTATAATTCAAATGATAATGTCATTAAATTACATTCTAATATATCATAATTGAAGCATTTGTTTATGGAATCATTTATTAAGGAGTATTTATATGTTCAGATTCTGGCAGATAAGTAATAGCCTAAAACTGCTAATCAGATTTGGTGTCATGGAGTTAAAAATGTCATGGATTTAGCTTTTAATAAGCCAGAATGATCACATAAAATAAGAATCTCCAGATGATATTCTTGGGAACATGGGGATGACTTTGAAGTTAAGAACTATTTTTAGATTAAAAGTCCTGAAATTTTCTGTCAATTTAAATGACTGTAATTAGCAGCTATTTTAGTCAAGAGTTATTTAATGGCAAATTATTGAAGTCCAACTTTAATTAGTTTTAACAAAAGTGGGAAATTATTGGCTCAGAAAAGTCATAAGCCTGGGATGCATGTAGCTTTAGCATAGCTGGAGGCAGAAACTTAAACAATATCATCAAGACCTCCATCTTTCTTCTCTTGACTTTGTTTTCTTTTTTGCTGCATTTATTTCTGGGCAGATTTTCTCCACTAAGTGAGAGAACCTCAAGAATCCAAGCTTGCTTGTTATTCAGTGCCTTTAAGTTCTGAAGGAGATGAATCTTTTTGCTGAAATTGGGAAATATGGCATCTAGCTGGGTAATGATACGTTCAGGGGGACTCTACTACTAAATGAAATAAGATCAGAGTGTATCATGGGAAAAGTAGTTGACTTTGTAACACTTCTTTTAAGTTTTAGATGTACAAACTTAAATAGAATAAATTTAAAAAAAAACCTACTTTTACTATGGAAAACATTGCTAAAATGTGCCTTTATTTACATGGGAAAAGAGAAAAGGGGACTTATGTTTCTATATTAAAAGTTGCAGTGTAGGAATTCAGTACATTTTAAAGTCCTTCACAAAGAGTGGTCCTCTTGACAGGTGTTTTAATTTCTGCTATTACTATGTATATTATAGACATAATAGTTGCACATATTTTTCATTAAAATGGATACTGATAATCTCAAAAGGATTATAAATATTTTGTTCTTGAACTAATTTTTACATCATTAGCCAGTATATCTACATTTTTAGAAAGCATGGAGTTTCCTCTCTTGCTTCTGTAAAGAACCAAATTGTTGTAATATTTACTGTAAAGGAGTAGATTACAATTCAAATCAAATGGAACTGCAAGATTTTATCTCTTTCTCATGCTAAAAACTTATTGAACTGGAAAAAGTAAGATGCCTAGCTTGGATTTCATCCAGGAAGACATCTGTTTGCCTGGAACTAATAATAGTACAGACCTAATGATGTGCCAAACAAGTTATTTTAATAGAAATGCTTTGCTTTGAGAGGTTAACTCTGGTTACTCAGCGGAACTACTCATTTATGAGGGTATTATGCTTGAATCTTCAACTAACAAGCTTGAGAAATGCTGCACATTTTAAAGCTAATGCAACAGAATACTTTTGATCCCTAAGTGACCTCTCAAGTTAACCACATTAAGATAATTGGTGTAAGATAGTAGCAAATCACCATTCACATTTTAGAGCAGATATTAGAGGCCATCCATTGTTTCAAATGCCACAAATATTCATTCAAACGCCTATCAACTGTTTCACAAAATTTACTCAAAAATTTTACTTAGTTCATTTTGCTTCCACAGTTTCTCATTCTTAATTTTCCTCTAAATTATCAAAACATTTTGATAAAGTGAAGAATATTCAAATATTTGATTGGCCTATGTGATTTTTAAATAGCTGGATTTTTAAAATCATAGAAATAATTGAATTTCTCAGATTTCATTCAAACTTGCTATTGTGTATACTTAGTATGTTAGTAACTTCATAAAAAATACTGCCATATGAACCAAATCAAGAGGAATCATGCTGCAGAGAAAGTCATTCATAAGTCTTTTAGGCCTGCTGCCTAGTTTTTGTGACTGTCCTGCTCAATTATGAGTGTTCTTACACTGTTTTTGTTTAAACATTAGACCAAAGGTTAATACTCAGTACGGAGGAACCTGGTGGGCTGCAGTCCATGGGGTCGCTAACAGTCGGACAGACTGAGCGACTTCACTTTCACTTTTCTCTTTCATGCACTGGAGAAGGAAATGGCAACCCACTCCAGTATTCTTGCCTGGAGAATCCCAGGGATGAGGGAGCCAGGTGGGCTGCCGTCTATGGGGTCACACAGAGTCGGACACGACTGAAGTGACTTAGCAGCAGCAGCAGCAGCAGAAATACATCTAGAATTTTATCCAATATAGCTTGGTTGTTAATTTAGAGGCGTCATATGAACCAAATGTGAGAAGCTAAACTGTCTCTTTTAACAAGATTAAGTACTGGGGCTTAATTATTGTAAGAAAATATTTAACCATTTTATATTTTACTTCCTTTACCTTGATATTAACAGTATAATTAAAGAAGAGGCTGAAAATAAGTTTTCTATGTCAGAAATTTCTTTGTAAATAAATTTTGTAAGATCATTTTCTAAATTTTTTTAACACTGAACTATGCTATTATGTATATCTGATTACATGTTTATGTTAATTTCCTATCCTCTAAAGGCACACAAGTTTCTGTGTACAAAGAGAGCAGCCAGAGGAGCATATTCTGGCTAAGTTTGGCTCCATATGTTGTTGCTGACCTTGGGAAAGAGATTTCGGCCAAAACAACTGCTAAGGATTATTGCAGGAGGTTTGTGACATACCTTAATTTTTTTTTTTTCCTTAAGTAGTCTCTATTGAAATGATTTTTCAGGGGTACACTAGTTTTGGGGTAGGGTTTTTAAAATATTGATTTAATTCTAGATCTCCACATGAAATTTCAAAATATGCTAAGGGTCTCAGGAAGAAATAGTAATAGCAGAAGTTGTAATATACTCTGTTAATTACCTTTGTAGGAGAAACTTCTAACTTTTGTTTATTCAAGTATAATTTACAAGTAAAAGTAACTGTTTAGGCATATAGTTTTATGAAAATTGACAAATTTAAATAGTAATTTATCATGGTAATCAAGATAGAAAAGATTTGCATTGTCTGAAAAACCTCTGTGCTTCTTGGTAGTAAATTTCCTTTCTCACTTCTGGAAAGCCACTTACCTGATTTCTATCAAACACAGTCTTGCTTTTTTGGAATGTCATAAATTGAATCACACAGTATGTAGTCTTTAGATTCTGGCTTTTTTCACTTAGCATAATGCTTTTGAGATTCATCTATGCTATTACATGGATCAGTAGTTTATTTCTTTTTTTTTCCCCTGAGACTCACCCTCTTTAAATACTAATGGAATCTCAAATTTACCTGTGCAGACACAAAAGTGGTTTGAGCCAGTCATGGCAATCATATTTACCTTAGCCAAGTAGTTCCCTTCCCACAATTCTTTGCACCCAGAAATGGGTATATGAAATTGTTTAGACAAATGAGAAGAAAGGAAACATCTGTTAGAGAACATTTAGGAAAGATTTTTCCCTCTCTTGAAAAGGAGGGAGGAATAAAAATTTATCATACTCTAGTCCCACTGGTTGCTCCCTTCCAGAATCCTGCTTTAGAAAAATGATGTCTGGAACTATGGCAACTATCTTGCAAGCATGAAGGAAAGGCCAAAAGAATTGCAGAGACAAAATTCCAGACCTCGTCATCACTAGTTTGTCAACAAACCTTAAAATTTCTCACCTTCAAATTTTTTATTATGTGAGATAATATGTTTGTTATTTAAGCCATTAGGACTGGAAAAGGTCAGTTTGCATTCCAATCTCAAAGAAGGATAATGCCAAAGAATGTTCAAACTACTATACAGTTGTCCTCATTTCACATGCTAGTAAGGTAATGCTCAAAATCCTTCAAACTAGGCTTCAATAGTATGTGAACCAAGAATTTCCAGATGTACAAGCTGGATTTAGAAAAGAGAGGAACGAGAAATTAAATTACCAACATCTGTTGGATCATAGAAGAGCAACAGAATTACAGAAAAAAATATCTACTTCTGCTTCATTGGCTATGCTAAAGCCTTTGCCCATGTGGATTACAACAAACTTTGGAAAATTCTTAAAGGAATGAGAATACCTGACCACCTTACCTGCCTCCTCAGAAACCTGTATGTAGGTCAAGAAGCAACAATTAGAACTGGATATGGAACAACAAACTAGTTCAAAATTGGGAAAGGAGTACATCAAGGCTGTATATTGTCACCCTCCTTATTTAACTTATGTACAGAGTACATCATGCAAAATGTTGGGCTGGATGAATGAATCACAAGCTGGAATCAAGACTGCTGGGAAAAATACCAACAACTTCAGATATGCAGATGATACCACTCTAATGGCAGAAAGTTAAGAAAAGTAAAGAGCTCTTGAAGATAAAAGAGGACAGTGAAAAAGCTGGTTTAAAACTCAATATTTAAAAAACTAAGATCATGGTATCTGGTCCCATCACTTCAGGGCAAATAGATGGGGAGAAAATGGAAACAGTGATAGATTTTATTTTCTTGGGGTCCAAAATCACTATAGACAGTGATTGAAGCTATGAAATTAAAGGACACTTGCTTCTTGGAAAAACTATGACAAACTTAGCATAGAAAAAGTAGAGACGTCGCTTTGCTGACAAAGGTGCTTATAGTCAAAGCTATGTTTTTTCCAGTAGTCACATATGGATGTGAGAGTTGGACCAAAAAGAAGGCTGAGCACCAAAGACTTGATATTTTAGGACTGTGGTGTTGGAGAAGACTCTTGAGTGTTCCTTGGACTGCAAGGAGATCCAATCAGTCCATCCTAAAGGAGATCAGTCCTGAACATTCATTGGAAGGACTGATGCTGAAGCTGAAGTTCCAATATTTCAGCCACGTAATGGGAACAGCCAACTCATTGGAAAAGACCCTGATGCTGAGAAAGACTGAAGACAGGAGGAGAAGGGGACGACAGAGGATGAGATGGTTGGATGAAACTCACTGACTCAATGGCCATGCGTTTGAGCAAACTCTGGGAGATGGTAAAGGACAGAGAAGCCTGGTGTGCTGCAGTCTTTGGGGTTGCAAAGAGTCAGATATGACTTAGCAACTCAATAATAAAACAACAATTATTTTATTTGCAGTCAATGACATTCCTTGCTGAGAAAGTATCATCTAGTTTAGAAACCAGCTTAGGGTGAATTTGAGGCTCAGTTTCAGAATTCTGATTACTATAGTTTGAAAATGTCCAATACTATTTTCTACAGTAACTTCATGCTATACATAAAATGGTCTGGCACCTAAAGATTTTCCTGGAGAATTCCAACCTCTCAGTTCACTTAAACAATTACAATTCTACACCATTATGATTTTTCATGAGATCTTACTAGGCTCACTCCAATATTTTTTGGAATGGTTGCAGAACTGTGAAAACTATATTGTTCACTGATTCCAATATTGCAATTCTCTTCTAAAGTCAAATTTAAGCATGATTTTTCAGATTATTCTCTAGAAAGAGAAGAGAATCAGAAAATATAGTGAGTCTTGATAGGAATGCACTGGCCATGCTATCCACCATTATAGTCTCATAATTGTTAATATAAAGTTGTTTAACTGGTACATTTTGTTATCTTAAATTAGGCATATATAATCTTAAAAAATGCGTGTGTGCTCAGTCACTGGGTCAGGTCTGACTCTTTGCGACCCCATGGCCTGTAGCCAGTCCATGGGATTTCCCAGGCAAGAATACTGCAGTGGGTTGCCATTTCCTTCTCCAGGGGGTCTTTCTGACCCAGGGATATGCATTTGCAGGCATATTCTTTACCACTGAGTCACCAGGGAAGCCCAAAATAAAGAATAGAACATATCATTTGCTTCGGAAAATTGAAGGAATATAAGTTAATGTCTTCAAGACAAGATAGAAAATGAATACAAAGTATTTTTGTAGGTAGATCCACATTTTTGTCTGGGGACTGTCATATATATATTATTATTACTTACTATTAAATATTTGGCTCAAAGTTATTTCAAACCTAGATCCTCGCAGTTTTGCAGACACTGAACTGGAAATCTTGTACTGGAAATCTTGTGCTTAAAGAATTGTTCTCTCTGCCATTAATGTAGGATGCACTCACTGGGAATAGCTTCAGAGAGCTTAGCACTGTAGAAATATTGGACTAAGATAATAGAAAACTAAGAAATGTTTTTTTTCCTTAATAAAATATCCTAATAATTTAGAAGGAACATAATTTTAGATTTGTCTATTTTCTGTCAAACTGTTTTACAAAGAGGGTTAATGTGTTTGACTGAAGGAATTGCACATATTTAATGATGAACCAAAAATATGCTTGAAAGATACTAATAAGAATTATCCTTTTGTATATGAGACATTCCATGAATTATTTCTTGAAATAGTGCTAAGAATAATAAAGTAAGCTGTGTTTGGAATTGAATAGTAAACTCCATAAATCTTTCTCAATATTTCATAACAAAATTTTTTGCAAGTGTTAATAGACAGGAATAATTCTTTGAATTTATTAGCCATTCAACAGTCTAAGGGATGACCACTTTCCTTTTTGCCAGTACATATAAAACACTCATTCTTGAGAATGCTTACCCAAATCTTTGTTAATATAATATAAAAAGGCTATTAGATGACTGGAGAACTGTAGTAAATTTATGCTACATAGATTACCTAAAACAACTTTGAATTTGTCTTTAACTATCTTAGAATTAGGACTCAGAATGGAAGAAGTTTTAGTAGTTAGGTTAAGTGCCCTGATTTACCAACTGATTTGCATACAGTTTTGAGTTGTAGGAAAAGGGCTAAAGTTACAGAGAAAGTGCCAGGAATGACCTGTTGTCCGTCTCATTATTGCAAGACTGCTGTGCCTGTGAGCTGCCATAGCTGCATGGAGATAATTTGAAAAACAGTGATCTATATAAATTACTACATATGGGAATTCCCTTGTGATCCAGTGGTTAAGCCTTGGTGCTTTTATTGCCATGGTGCAGGTTAAGTTCCTGGTCTGGAAATTAGGATTCTGCAAGCAATGTGATGCAGCTCCCCCCCCACCAAAAAAAAATCGCATTATATAGTTGAGAAACTAAGTGATCAGAGAGGTGAAATTACTTAGTATAAAATATCTATTTAGAGGTATGGAGTAGAGACTAAAACCCTCAAGTAAAAATCAGTCCACTTTGGATCTGGCCCTATAAGTAAGCAAGTGTTAGTTGCCCAGTCATGCCTGACTCTTTGTGACCCCATGGACTGCAGCCCCCCAGGCTCTTCTGTCCATGAGATTTTCCAAGCAAGGATACTGGAGTGGGTTGCCATTTCCTTCTCCAATGGATCTTTCCAATCCAGGGATTGAACCCAGGTCTCCTGTGCTACAGACAGATTCTTTACCGACTGAGCTACAAGGGAAGGCTTCTGGCCCTATATGTGCCACTAATTTGTTGGAAAGAGCAACAGAAAAATGACTGTGACAGTGACTAATAACTTACCTAGAGTGTGCCGTTTCCAGACTCAGGACATAGTATCTAAGGCATGCTCCACTGGCATGTGATATCCTGCGTGCCTGATACCCGGACAGGGATACCCTGCATGCCTCAAATTATTTAAGCAATAGAGGACAGTGGACCCAATATTAGTCAAATTATTGTGTTGTAATGTTCAGTGCTCAAATAGGATGATGAATCAGTTGGGGAGAAGGACTAGGTGGTTATGAGTTTAGAATTTGGCAACAGCTATGTTCAACTTGTGTGATTCAGTGTAGACAATGAAAGAAGCAGAGATAATAATAAGGGAATTTACAACTATAGGTATTATTCTAAGAACTTTACATCTCTGATGTCACCATATTTTTATTAGAGAGGTACTTTTTTGTTCCCATTTTTTTTTAGATGGGGAGAATAAGGCTTATATGTATTAAACTTCCCAGGTGGCTCATTGGTAAAGAATCCACCGGCAATGCAGGAGACTCGGAGATGTGGGTTTTATCCTGGTGTCAGGAATCCCTTCTCTTCCCCTGGAGAAGGAAACAGCAACCCAGTATTCTTGCCTGGAAAATCCCACAGACAAAGGAGCCTGGCGGGGTACAGCCTATGGGTTGCAAAGAGTTGGACACGACCAACCAACTAAACAATGACAACGAGAACAACAATGCTAACAACTATAAGCACAATATTGCACAGAACATCTCTAAAACCATTTGATCTTCTAAATTGAAACTATACCCATCAAACAGCAGCTCCACATTTCTCCCTCTCCCCAGCTTCTGGAAATCGCCGTTCTACTTTGTGCTTTGAGCAGTGTGATTACTTGGACATCTCATGTAAGTTGAACTGTACATTATTTATTCTTCTATGACTGGCTTGTTTCACTTAGTGTCAAGTCTTCAAAGTTCATCTATGCTGTAGCATATGACAGGATTGCTTTCTTTGTTGATGACTGAATAATTTTTTTCTTATTTTAAAAGAAGGTGTATTTATTTTTGGCTGTGCTAGGTCTTCATTGCTGCACGCAGGCCTTCTCTTACTGTGGAGAGTGCGGGGTACTTTCCAGTTGTGGTGTGTGCTTTTCTCACTGCGGTTGTTGCAGAGAACAGGCTCCAGGATATGGAGCTTCAGGAGATGCAACGCGTGAGCTCAGCAGTTGTGGCACACAGACTTCATCTCTCCACAGCATGTGGGATCTTCCTGGAGCGGGGACTGAACCCATGTCCCCTGTGCTGGCTGGTGGACTCTCAACCACCGGGCCGCTAGGGAAACATTTTATGGCTGAATAATTTTCTACTGTGTGTATATATGACATTTTCTTTCTCTATTAATCTACTGATGGACATTCAGGTTGTTTCTACATTAGGTATTACAAGCAATGTTATAATGAATGCAGAGGTACGGATGCCTTTTTGAGACCCACGTTTCAAATCTTTGAGATAAATACTGTACATAGAAGTAGGATTGCTGGAGCATATGGTAACTCTACTTTTAATTTTTTGAGGAACTTTCAAACTGTCTTCCATTTTACATTTCCACCAACCGTGCACAAATCTTTCAATCTCCCCATATTGTCATCAACATTTTTTATTTTCTGGGTTTCTTTACTTTTCTTTTTTTTGATAATACCCATTCTGTCAGATGTGAGGTGATATCTCATTGTGGTTTTAATTTTAATTTCCCCAATGATGAGCAACTTCACTTTCACTTTTCACTTTCATGAATTGGAGAAGGAAATGGCAACCCACTCCAGTGTTCTTGCCTGGAGAATCCCAGGGATAGGGGAGCCTGGTGGGCTGCTGTCTATGGGGTCACACAGAGTCGTACACGACTGAAGCGACTTAGCAGCAGCAGCAGCAGCAAGTGATATTGAACACTGTTTCATATACTTGTTGACCATTTGTGTGTCTGCTTTGGAGAAATAGCTATTCAAATCTTTTGCCCATTTTAAAAATCAGGTTTCTGATTTTATTTTTTGCTATCAAGCTGCAGGAGTTCCTTACATAGTTTAGCAACCAACCCTTTATAAGATAGATGGTTTGCAAATATTTTCTCCCATTTCGTAGGTTGTGTTTTCATTTTTCCCGTTGTTTCCTTTGTTGTGAAAAAGCTTTTTAGTTTGATGTAGTCCCACTTGTGTACTTTCGGTTTTGTTGCCTGTGCTTTTGGTGTCATAGTCAAGAAATCATTGCCAAGACCAATGTCTAGGAGTTTTACAGTTTTAGGTATAATGTTTAAGTCTTTAATTTGCCTTGAGTTGATTTTTGTATATTATGTATGATAAGGGTCTAATTTTATTCTTTCACATGTGGAGATCTAATTTTCCCACACCATTTGTTGAAAACGGTTGTGTACTCTTGGTGCTTTTGTTGAAGATTCAGTTCAGTTCAGTCGCTCAGTCGTGTCCGACTCTTTGCGACCCCATGAATCACAGCACGCCAGGCCTCCCTGTCCATCACCATCTCCCGGAGTTCACTCAGACTCACATCCATCGAGTCCGTGATGCCATCCAGCCATCTCATCCTCGGTCGTCCCCTTCTCCTCCTGCCCCCAATCCCTCCCAGCATCAGAGTCTTTTCCAATGAGTCAACTCTTCACATGAGGTGGCCAAAGTACTGGAGTTTCAGCTTTAGCATCATTCCTTCCAAAGAAATCCCAGGGTTGATCTCCTTCAGAATGGACTGGTTGGATCTCCTTGCAGTCCAAGGGACTCTCAAGAGTCTTCTCCAACACCACAGTTCAAAA
>SJYX01007022.1:627562-651649 GCA_006410675.1 Oreotragus oreotragus
TTTTTTTACTTTACAATACTGTATTGGTTTTGCCATACATTGACATGAATCCACCACAGGTGTACATGAGTTCCCAACCCTAAACCCTCTTCCCACCTCCCTCCCCATATCATCTCTCTGGGTCATCCCAGTGCACCAGCCCCAAGCATCCTGTATCTTGTATCGAACCTAGACTAGCAATTTGTTTCTTCCCAAAAAAAATTCTTAGAAGTTTTCCACAACGACTTCCACATCTTTTTTCTTTTACCAAAAAGGTTAAAAACAAAATGAATGATCAGACTTCCCTGATGGTCCAGTGGTAAAGAATCTGCCTGCCAATGCAGGTGACAGGGGTTCCATCCCTGGTCCAGGAAAATTCCACATGTCATGGAGCAACTAAGTCCATGCACTGCAGCTGCTGAGGCTGTGCTCTCAAGCCTGTACTCTGCAACAAAGAGAAGCCACCTCAATAAGAAGCCAGCACATTGCAACATTGCAACAAAGAGTAGCCCCTGCTCACCACAACTAGAGAGCCTTCACATAGCTATGAAGACCCAAAGAAGCTCAAAATAAAAATAAGTAAATATTTGAAAAAATGAATTATAAAATCTTCTAGAGAGAACACAAATAATAGTACATAATCTTCAACTCTGACCCAGAAATTGTGAACATTTCGATTCATTTTCTCTCCAGGTATATTTTTCAATGTATTTTCAAGACTGTGGTCAAATGTGTATACAAGCCTGTGGCCAAATGTGTATACATGCATATATACAATGTATCCCCAGTGGCTCAGTGGTAAAGAATCCGCCTGTAATGCAGGAGATGTGGGTTCAATCCCTAGATGGAGAAGATCCTTTGAAGAGGGCATCCCACTCCAATATTCTTGCCTAGAGAATCCCATGGACAGAAGAGCCTGGTGGGCTGCAGCCCATGGGGTCACAAAGAGTTGGATGTGACTGAAGCCACTAAACACAAGCACATAATTTTGAATATAACTTTTTCTTAAAAGTTAATACATAGAGTATACATTTTCATGGTTTTTGTACATTTTATAATCTTCATTTTCAGTGGCTGCATAAAGTTTCATTGATTGAACAAGTCACAATTTATTTATTAGTGAACAATTGTATAGAATGCTGAATATCTTTCTTTATTGGACTCCTTCAAATCTTCTGTTACCTTAGAGACACTGTCTCCCTATGTCTTGTATTTTCTTATAGCCATGATCAGAAAGGCCCATGTCATGTGGGTCAACTAATGGACTTAGTGAATCTATTGCAATGCACATGTCCATAGCATAAAGTAATTAAATGTTAAAACAGTAAGTTAACTGTTTCCAGGGAAAAGTTAATTGTGCTAAATAGGAAGTGTTGAGGTTCTATACAGTTTGAATTCCAGTAGCCAGAGGTTGTAGGCTGCTGAAGAAGCTTAAAATATCTATCATCCAGGCATCAGTTAGAAGAGAATTATGCTGGTTCCCTGTCAAAGTTACAGAGAGAACTCACATGTAACATAATAAAAGGGTTAATAAGTACAAATAGTACTGGAAAGTCAGTGTCTTAAAGTGCATTTTGGTTTTATAAAGCACACCACAGCCGTATAGAACATCTTCTTTGTGATGGCTATGCGGTGTGGCTTGTGGGATCTTAGTTCCCCGATCAAGAACTGAACTCGGGCCCTCAGCAGTGAAAGCACTGAGGCCGAACGCCTTGGCCACTAGGGAATGCCCACATGTGATATCTAGATGCCTATTTGTGTTGGAAAAACTATGTTGGTTGTGAATTTTTTCTCTTAGGACCCTAGGACATTTCGGACAGTCATACATTGTCTTTTCTATTGCTTATGAAGGAGTAAATACAAAAGTCCTAAAGCACACCATACTTTATCAAACTGCTTGCCATCATCCCCAGGAGCTTTACTGCAAGCCCTTTGATATTTTTTTTTCTTCTGAACTTTGCATTTTGTATTGGGGTATAGCTGATTAACAATGTTGTGATAGTTTCTGGTGAACAGCAAAGGGACATACAAATACACGTATCCATTCTCCCCCAAAGCCCCCTCCCATCCAGGCAGCCACATAACACCGAGCAGAGTTGTAAGTCCTCTGATACTAAAGAAGGGAAATCTTTTTACTGTTTTACACCTTCTTTCTTCTTTCTTCTTTTTTTTTTTTTTTGGTTTCTTTTCTCTCCTTCACACCTACTTTCTTTGTTTAGAGGAGAGGACTTGACAACCAGATTTAAAAAAGTAAAATATACTGAAGCTATTAAGTATCTTCTGTGTGTGTGCTTAGTCGCTCAGTTGTGTCCAGCTCTTTGCAACCCCATGGACTATAGCCCGCCAGGCTCCTCTGTCCATGGGGATTCTCCAGGCAAGAATATTGGAGTCGGTTGCCATGCCCTTCTCCAGGGGATCCTCCCAACCCAGGGATCAAACCCAATTCTCCCAAGTATCTTTTGAAATAGAGAATATAACATAGAATAAAGGGTTATTTTTATCTTCACAGGAATAATAAAGCTTTTAAGAATTCTACTTCTACCTCTAACTTACTGTTGATCTGATCAGGTTTTACCATTGAAGAATTCCATTTTTCTTATTCATGGCAATGTTTAACTAGTTTACCACTGAATAAGTATATTTGATGTTTCTTAAAAAACACATTATAATGGGAAGTCTACTACTACAACTTGATTAAAAAACAAACTCTGCCCTATTTTTATTTAGGACAATCACACATGGAAATATGAAAAGGCAGACAGAATATTAGTTAGTTTAGTTTTGCACTGTGCTGATGTTGGACACAAGAACAAAGAGAAGGATCTTTCTCTGCTGTGGCCCAGATGTTACAAGGCTGTTGAACTTGGGTCTAACTGACCCAAGAGAATCAGTTGGCTGCTATAGCAGCCTTGCTTCTGGCTTTGTAGAGATCAAGGAAAGCCCTTTCAGCATGTCTGAGAGCCAGATCCAGGGTGTCTCAGGCAAGCTGGGGAGCACTTTGGCAAAACTCTCCTGAATTGTGCAATCTCTGACTGTTTTTTCCCAACGTTTTCCTCTCAAAATCACATGCTTAAATTGGGCCATGCAGCTGTGTGTGGGTGGAGTGCTTATCCTCAGAGCTCTTAGGTCTGTTGGTGACGAGTCAGTGGTACACTGTTTCTTACTCCACCTTCATCCTGAGAAACTTCAAAAATAATCCCTTGAGGCAAATTGGTTAACCTGATCTGTTCACCCTGCAAGTTCCTCCTCGCCTCTTCTGGGTAGTACACACATGCAGTTTGTAGTCCTCAGACAGTTTCAAAGTCGTCAGACAGTTTCAAAATGTTTCCTTTGCTTTTAGAAATCTAGTGACGAATGTTATGTATCAGGAGTTTTATTTCAGAGAAGAATCTCAAACTTAGTTATCAGTTTAAAGAAGTCTACATTGCTACAATATTAATTTTTAAATTTAAAGTTTTACAGATGCTACATTATAGTACTGACTATTGTAATAAAAAAAACCCTCATATTTTTATTTAAAACACATTTTGAGATACCCTTAATTATACTTTCCACTGACATTTTTTTTGAAGTATGGAGCAGATATTTCTACATACATAAAGAAGGACTTGGTCCTTAGGACAAAGTTAATCTTTCAAGTTCAAAGAATAATTTGTTACAGAGTAGTTATCATGGTCCCTAGGAATGTGTCCTCTTGGATGCAAAGACATTATATTTTATTATTGCTAAGTCTACTAGCTGCTTCTGTCTCCATCACCACCTTCTCCCCTTTCTCATCCTCCTTGTCCTCCCCATCCTCTGGACCTCTTTCCAGTTAAGAAGATACTTGATAATTAGATGAAAAATTTTATGTGCAATGATGCGATTGAATTTCCAATGTCTTTTTCCAGGAAGAATAGAATATAGCTCTAAGAATAATGCAAGAAGTTAGAGTAATATCAATGATATTTATGAAAATACTATAGTGGGTATGATTTAACCTAATAGAATTCTAATTTTACAAATAGAGTCAAACTTTAGGAGAGTGACTTCACCAAGATGATTATATGGGTGGTTTCTGACTTTAATCCCCTCACAAGAGGAACAACTAATGATTATTCAAGAGCAAGGTACCACCAAGAGAATCCTAGAACACAGTGGTGAGGCCGAAGCAACCCCCAGACCACAGAGATGAAGACAGAGTGCATTAGAAGGCAAGAGAAACACGTACAAGCTGACCACATTCTCCAGGCCAGTACGGTACCGGGAGAGGTTTCCTTGAGCCTCTGTTCCTCCAGTGGTGAAAGAGAGCCTGGCGGAACAACTAGCCACCTCCTCCCAGCATCATGGATCTTTTTGTTTTTGTGGGAACCCCTACTCTGATCTCGCCCCTTAGGAAATGCAGTGGAATCTGCAGGGGCTCAACCACTGGTAATCTGACTGTGATAGAGAAGGGGAGAGGGACTTGCTATTACCAGCACAGGAATCTTGGTAGAAACTGAGTTCATACCTGCAGTGCCCAAGTAGTAATCCCAACCAGTGGCCTGATTTGAGCCTGATTTGCTCAAGCTCAGGCAAGGAGCTGAGCCTCACCTTCTCTGGAGTCTCCTGGGCTCACATAAGAATGCTGTTGAGAACCCCTGGAATATGTATAGCCCAGCAATCAGAAGCACTTGTACCGAAGTAGAAACTCTATGACTGGAAGGAGGAAGAATATTGGGAAAGAAGCAGATAAGAATCTGTGTATAGGATTCTATAGGCTGAGATAACCTCATGCAGATGACACCACCCTTATGGCAGAAAGTGAAGAGGAACTAAAAAGCCTCTTGATGAAAGTGAAAGAGGAGAGTGAAAAAGTTGGCTTAAAGCTCAACATTCAGAAAACGAAGATCATGGCATCGGGTCCCATCACTTCATGGTAAATAGATGGGGAAGTAGTGGAAACAGTGTCAGAATTCATTTTTGGGGGGCTCCAAGCTCACTGCAGCCATGAAATTAAAATACGCTTACTCCTTGGAAGGAAAGTTATGACCAACCTAGATAGCATATTCAAAAGCAGAGATATTACTTTGCCAACTAAGGTCCATCTAGTCAAGGCTATGGTTTTTCTAGTGGTCATGTATGGATATGAGAGTTGGACTGTGAAGAAAGCTGAGTGCCAAAGAATTGATGCTTTTGAACTGTGGTGTTGGAGAAGACTCTTGAGAGTCCCTTGGACTGCAAAGAGATCCAACCAGTCCATTCTAAAGGAGATCAGTCCTGGGTTTTCATTGGAAAGACTGATGCTAAAGCTGAAACTCCAATGCTTTGGCCACCTCATGCGAAGAGTTGACTCATTGGAAAAGACTCTGATGCTAGGAGGGATTGGGGGCAGGAGGAGAAGGGGAGGACAGAGGATGAGATGGCTGGATGGCATCACCGACTCGATGGACATGAGTTTTAGTGAACTCCGGGAGTTGGTGATGGACAGGGAGGCTTGGCATGCTGCGATTCATGGGGTCGCAAAGAGTCAGACACAACTGAGTGACTGAACTGAACTGAATTGATGCTGAGAAATCTAGCATATAGGGTTTCTCAGCAGAAACCCTATATACTAGGAGAGTAGAATGGCATACTCAGAGTGTTAAAAGAAAAATTGCCAGCCAAGAGTATCAATCTGGCAAATTTTTTTCTCCAAATATCAAGGAGAAATAAGAATTTTCCCAGATCAGAAGAAAAGAAAAACTGAAGGAGTTCATTCCCTCAGATCTGCCTTGCAAGAACTGTTGAAAGGAGTTCTTCAAGCTGAAATGAAAATATTCTAACCAGTGTCATGAAAACATGTGAAAGTATACAACATGCTCATAAAGGTAAATATATAGTCAGACTTAGGAAACTCTAATTCTGTAATAGGATGGTGTGTTTAACCATAGTTCAAATATGTGTAGACTATGTCACTACACTGTAAAAAGTACAGATTCTGATTTGGTAGGTTTGGGGTGGGGCTGAGAGTCTGCATTTTTAATGAGCTCCCAAATGATGCTGCTGCTGTTTCCATACCATATTTTGAGTGGCAAAGCTCTGAGTCTTAATTTTGTCATATTCACATCATTTGAGTACACAGTAGATTCATATGGCTGGTATCATATTGGATAGTGTAGACAGATATTTCCATCACTGAAGAAAGCTCTATTGGATGTCAGCAGTCAAGATTCTTGAATACATTGGTAACCATTAATCTTGCCATACCCATTAATTATCTCCCCACAATGACCTGTCTTTGTTTCCACCCTCAGGCTGAAGGTCTTCCCTGAATAAAGCATTGCTAAAATCTCATTCTATGTATCACTCACGTTTGATTTTATCATGTTCTTCATTCTGATTTGCATTAGATTTGGAATAAATTTAAAAGAATAGAAAATTCAAACTGGAGGTAGATGTTAGCTCAGTTTAAGGAGAAGCGACCTGTCTAAAAACCTCATTTTCTAGTAGACTCCTTCATCATCAGGGCTCCTGTGGCTGTACTCAGGATTACACACAGGTTCTAGGAAGTTCCAGTGTGGCTTCAACTACTACGAGACATGACTCGAGGTAAATAAGAACTTCTCTAGGAATAAATTTTCTCCTCTAAAATGAGAGGGTTGAACAATATTGTTATTTCTTCTGATTCTTACATTTCATATTCTGCTTATTTCAGAATAAAGATGGCATGAAGCCAGAAAGAGCTTAACGTTTTAGCACTGGATAAAGAATGGGTCTGACTATGTGTCCAGAGTTACTAGGAACGTTTTTGGCATTTTATGAAAAGTTTGACAATTCCTGGTATAAACTGTACAAGTGAAAGTCATTCAGTCATATCCGACTCTTTGTAACCCCAAAGACTGTAGCCCACCAGGCTCCTCTGTCCATGGAATTTTCCAGGCAGCAAAGGCTGGCACTAAAACAAGGCTACTTTGAACAATTACACATGAACAAATTGTAAAAATAGAAGAAATGGATAAATTCCCAGATGCATACAAGATACCAAAGACTGGACAAGGAAGAAATAGAATATCTGAACAGATAAATAATGAGTAAAGTTAGATTAAGTTTAGATTAAAAGAATAATGAAACACCTCCCAACACAGAAAACCCGGGGACCAAATGGCTTCACAGGTGAATTCTACCAAACATTTAAGGAATAATCAATTCCAGTTCTTCTCAAACTCTTCCCAAAAAACCGAAGAGGACACAATACTTTCAAACTCATTTGACAAGGGCAGTGTCACTCTGATAGCAAAGCCAAATAAAGACACAATAAGAAAACCACAGGCCAATATCCCCAAAGAATATCAATATAAACACTCTCAACAAAATATTAGAAACTGAATTCAAAAGCATATTAAAAGAATTATATCTATTAATCATTTGGGATTTATCCCTGGCATGCAAGAATGATTCACCATGTGCAAATCAATAAATGTGATATACCACATGAACAGAATAGAAGATGAATTTTATATGACCCTCTCAACAGATGCAGAAAAAGATTTTGACAAAATTCTTTCAAATAGTCTCTGAGGAATAAAAACCCTCAACAAATTAAGCATAGAAGGAACATACCTCAACATAATAAAAGCAATATAGGACAAACCCACAGATGATGTTATACTCAAGGGTGAAAAATTGAAAGCTTTACTTCTAAGTTCAGAAACAAGAAAAGGGTGCTCACTTTCACCACTCTTAATATAATATTGGAAGTCCTTGCTAGACTAACTAGTTAATAAGAAGTGTAAAGGATCCAAATCATAAAGGAAAAAATAAAATTGTTATTTGCAGATGATATAATATTAAATATAGAAAATCCTAAAGATTCACTCTAAAGCTGCATTGTTACTTTAGAAGTAAATTTAAAAGTGAATTTACTTAAATTCACTTTAAAGCTGAGTCCTAAAGATTCACCTTGAAGCTGATTCACTTTTAAAGCTGAAGCTGAAGCAACAATAATTTGGCCACCTGATGTGAAGAGCTGACATTTTGGAAAAGACCCTGATGCTGCGAAAGACTGAAGGTAAAAAGAGAAGGGGGAAGCAGAGGATGAGATGGTCAGATAGCATCATGACTTAGTGGGCATGAATTTGAACAAATTCCAGGAGATAGTGGAGGACAGAGCAACCTCTGTCCATGGGTCTGCAAAGAGTCAGACACAGCAGAGCAACTGAACAACAACAGCAACAACCAAAAATTCAACCCAAAACTATTCACTGTAGTTGCAGTTTCGTTGCACTCATACAAAGAAAGTCAAGTCACGTCATTGATCCCTTACAAATCCCAGAAAAGGGCTGGATGCAATGCACCGGGGGAGGGCAGTGCTCCATCACAGATCATGAGCAAGCAGAAGACAGAGCAGAGTAGCAAGTACCTGCTACTTATAAGGTGGTTGGGGTAGCCATCACTAACTTCTCAGGCTTAACCTTAAGTGGTTATTTTAAAAGGTGCCCTGAGAAAAGCAAAATGAGAATTTGTGGTAGGAATCCTAAAGTTGAGTCCTTTTCTACATGTGCAGACTCTAGGTGTGAGCAGGACTGTCATACTGGAAAGTGCCTAGGCAGGAACTCAAAATAACTGCTTTTTATTGCAGAATCCTATACCATGATCAACTAGGATTTAGTCTAAGGATGTGAGCATTGTTCAATGCCCACAAATCAATCAATGCTATATACCAATTAACAAAATAAGGGATAAACATCATATGATAATCTCAATAGCTGCAGAAAAAGCATTTGAAAAAATTCAACATCCACTTAGGATAAAAATTCCCAACAAAGTGGGTATGGAGCGAATATATCTCAACATGATTTCAGCAATATATAAGAAGCCCACAGCTAACATCACACTAAAGGGTGAAAAGCTAAAAGCTTTTCCTCTAAGATTGAGAACAAGACAAGGATGCCCACTCTTGCTCCTTTTATTCAACACAGTATTGGACAGCCTAACCAGAGCAAGAAAGCCACAAAGGAAGCATGCAAAATGAAAAGGAAGACGTAAACTATAAAACTATCACTATTTTCAGATGACATGATGTAATATACAGATAACTCTAAACACTCAACCCCCCCAAAACTGTTGGAACTAACAAATGTATTCATTAAGGATACAAAAATCAATTTGCTGTAATTCTATATACTAAAAATGAACTATCAGAAGGAGAAATTAAGAAAACAATATCATTTACAATTGCACCATAAAGAAAAAAATACTTAGGAATAAATTTAACCAAAGAAGTGAAAAGCCTGTACATTGAAAAATGTGAGACACTGATGAAACAAAGTGAAGAAGACACAAATGGAAAGATGTCCTGTGCTCACGGATTGGAAGAACTGATACTGTTAAATATCCAAACAGTCCAAAGTAATCTACAGATTCAGTACAGTCCCTATAAAAATTCCAGTGGCATTTTTCACAGAAATAGAACAAAGAATCCTAAGATTTGTATGGAACCATGAACCCTAAATAGCAAATCAAGCTTCAAACAGAAGAAAAAAGCAGGAGGCATCGTGTTTCCTGATCATATGGTATTACTAAACTATATAATTTTCAAAATACTATGGTATTGGTATAAAAACAGACACATTGATCAGTGGGACAGAATAAAGAGATTAGAATAAATACACATTTATGGTCAAATAATACACACAACAGAGAATATACCATGAGGAAAGGAAAGTCTCTTCAGTAAAGACTGGTGCTGGGAAACTGGACCACCGTGTGTAAAAGAATGAAGCAGGACAACTTTTACATCATACATGCGAATCAACTCAAATATATTAAATACTTATACATAAGACCTGAAACCATAAAATTCCTAATACAGAGTTTTAGGCCATGGCCTAAAATTTTAGTCTTCATGGCCAAGAGGCACATGAAAAGAAGCTCAAAGTCACTAATAATTAGAAAAGTGAAAGGTAAAACTACAATGAGGTATTACTTCACATTGGGTAGAATGGCCATCACCAAAAGAATTCTACAAACAATGGGAGATGATGTGGAGAAAAGGACATCCTCTTAAACTGCTGGTGGTAATGTAAATTGGTATAGCCACTATGGTATGGAGAATTCTTTAAAAAACTAATAATAGGGCTACATATGATCCAGCAATCCCACTCCTGGGCATACATCCAGAGGAAAAAAAAAACATAATCCAGAAGGATACCTGCACCACAGTGTTCACTGCAGCACTGTTTACAACAGCCAAGACATGGAAGCAACCTAAATGTCCATCAGCAGAGGAATGCATAAGGAAGATGTAGTACATATATACAGTGGAATATTACCCAGTCATTAAAAATAATGAAATAATGCCATTTGCAGCAACATGAATGGACCTAGAGAGTGTCATACTGAGTGAAGTAAGGGAGACAGAGAAGGAGAAATATTGTATAATATTGCTTATATGTGGAATCTAAAAAATGGTACAAATGAACCTGTATATTTGCAAAACAAAAATTGAGTCACCAATGTAGAAAACAAACTTATGGTTTCCAAGGAGGAAAAGGTAAACTGAGGGATTGGGATTGACATATACATAATACTGTATATAAGAAAGATAACTAACAAGAACCTACTTTATTGCACAGGGAACTCTATTCAGAGTAGATATATGTATAACTGATTCACTTTGCTGTACAGTATAAACTAATACAACATTGCAAATCAATTATACTTCAATAGAAATTTAATTAAAAATAAAAATATATAGTAAGCTCCTTTATGGAAGTGCAAAAATGATTTTTTGGATTTGACATCAAAAGCAAAAGCAACAATATAAAAATCAACAAGTGGGACTACATTAAATTGAAAAGCTTTTATGCAGTGAAAGAAACAGTTAAAAAAAGGCAGTTGACTGAATGAGAGAAACTAGTTGCAAATCATATAACTATTCATGGTTAATATAAAAATATATAAAGTACTCATACAACTTGATAGCAAAAAACCAAATAATCCAATTAAACAATGGATAGAGAATGTAAATAGACCTTTTTCCAACAAAGACATACAAATACCCATCAGGTTTAAGAAAAGGTGTTTTATATCACTAACCACCAGGGAAATGCAAATGAAAACCACAACGAGAGTACACAATTATACTTCAATAGAAATTTAATTAAAAATAAAAATATATAGTAAGCTCCTTTATGGAAGTGCAAAAATGATTTTTTGGATTTGACATCAAAAGCAAAAGCAACAATATAAAAATCAACAAGTGGGACTACATTAAATTGAAAAGCTTTTATGCAGTGAAAGAAACAGTTAAAAAAAGGCAGTTGACTGAATGAGAGAAACTAGTTGCAAATCATATAACTATTCATGGTTAATATAAAAATATATAAAGTACTCATACAACTTGATAGCAAAAAACCAAATAATCCAATTAAACAATGGATAGAGAATGTAAATAGACCTTTTTCCAACAAAGACATACAAATACCCATCAGGTTTAAGAAAAGGTGTTTTATATCACTAACCACCAGGGAAATGCAAATGAAAACCACAACGAGAGTACGGAGTTCTAACCACTAGACAACCAGGGATGGTGAAAACCACAAGGAGATATCACAACATGTGTTAAAATGGCTATTATAAAAAAAGACAAGAAATAAGTGTTTGTGAGGATGTGGAGAAAAGAGAAAACTTTTACACTGCTGGTGGACTTAGAAATTGGTGCAGCCACTATGGAAAAAGTACAATGGTTCCTCAAAAAATTAAAACTAGAGCTACTATATGATCAAGCAATTCTACTTCTTTGGGTACTTATCCCAAAGAAAACCAGATAACATATCATTTATCTTTAAATATTTGCACCCCTCACTTTCACTGAAGCATTCTTTACAAGAGTTAAGACATGGGAGATGATTGCCAGAAGTAGGTCATGAGGAATGGGTAAAATAGGTTAGTGTGGTCAATGGGTAAAACAGTTGAGTGTGGTCAAAAGTTACAAACTTCCATTTAGAAGATTAAGTCCTGGGTATAATGTACAACCTGGTGGCTATAGTTAACAATAGTGTGTTGTATATTTGAAAGTTGCCAGGAGATTAAATCTTAAAAATTCTCATCATAAGAAAAAAAATGTAATGATGTATGGTTTATACACACATAAATCCATAATCATAAAACAAATACATACATAAAACAAATATAGCAAGCTTGAAAACTTATTGTGATAATCATTCTGTAATATATCAAATCACTAAGCTGTACATCTAAAACTAATACAATGCTTTGTGTCAATTATATCTAATTTCAATAAAAACAAAAAAGCATTAAAATATTTAGAGATAAATTTAACCAAGGAAGTAAGAGATTTGTACAATGGAAACTAAAAGGCCTTGATGAAAGAAATTGAAGACACAAATTAAAAGATATTCCATGTTCCTTGATTGGAAGAATTAATATTATAAAAATATCTATAATACCCAAAGCTATCTATAGACTTCATGCAATCTCTATCAAGATTCAAATGCCACTTTTCACAGAAATAGAGAAAACAATTGTAAATTTTATATGGAACCACAGAATAGTCTGAATAGCCAAATAAATCATTAGTAAGAATAACAAAGTCAGATGCACCTACTTTTTGATTTCAAGTTATACGACAAAGCTATAGTAATCAAAATAGCATGATACTGGCGTACAAATGGACACATAGGCCAATGGAACAGAAAGAAGAGCCCAGAAATAAATCCTCATATATATGCTCAACTAATATTTGATAAGGGATCCAAGAATACTCAATGGAAAAGAATAGTCTCTTCAACAAATGGTCTTAGAAAACTAGATAACTACATGCAGAAATATGAAATTTGACCATTATCTTACTCTGCTCACAAAAATTAATTTGAAATGGATTGAGGACTTAAACATAAGACCTACATAAAACATGATACTGTAATACTCCTATGAGTAAACATATGAAAGAAGCTCCTTGACACTGGTCGGGGCAATGATCTTTTTTTTTTTTTTAATCTGACACCAAAAACTCAAGCAGCAACAAAAACAGAAATCAACAAGAGGGACTATGCCAAATAAAAAACACAGCCAAAGAAACAATCAACAAAATAAAAATACAATGTCTGGAATGGGAGAAAATGCTTGCAAACTTTATATTAGATAAGTAGTTAATATCTAAAATAAATAAAGAACCCATACAACTCATTCAAATAGCCAATAGGTATGTGAAAAGCATTTTTCACAGTAGACAAATATGAAAACAATCTAAGTCCTTGGCAACAGATGAATGAATAAAAGATGTGACATATATATAAATGCAATGAATATTATGTCATCATAAGAAAGAAGGAAATCCTGCCATTTGCAATAACATGGATAGACCTTGAGGGTATTATGCTAAGTAAAATAAATTAGGCAGAGAAGGACAAATTCTGTATGATATCACTTACATGTGGAATCCTCAAAAGCCAAACATAAAAACAGAGCGGAACAATGGTTACTGGAGGTTGTGGGGTGGTGGTTTGGGGATATGTTATTTAGGGGTGCAAACTTGCAACTCATAGATAAATAAGTCCTGGAGAGCTACTGTATAGAATAGTGATTACAGACAACAATATTATGTTATAAACTTCAAAGTTACTGGGAGGTTAGAATTTAAGTATTCCCACCATGAAAAAGAGACATTAATTATCTAATATGATAAAGGTGTTAATTTACACTGTAGTGGTAATCATATCACAATATGTAAATGGATCAAATCAACATTTTGTATACTGTAAACTTACACAATGTTATATGTCAATTATATCTCAATAAAAATATCATTTGCAGCAACTTGGATGGATCTAGAGATTATCATATTAAATGAAGTAAGTCAGACAGAGAAAGACAAAAATCACATGATATCACTTATATGTAGAATCTAATTAAAAAAGATACAAATGAACTTATTTACAAAAAAGAGACTGATATCAAAAACAAACTTATGGTTACTAAAGGGGAAATGTAATGTGGCAGAGGGGAGGAATAAATCTATATATAAGATAGATAACCAACAAGAACCTACTATGTAGCCCAGAGAACTCTACTCAATATTCTGTGATAACTTACATGAGAAAATAATCTAAAAAAGAATGAATATATATATGTATATATATATATATAACTGAATCATTTTGCTGTACATCTGAAACTAATACAATACTGTAAAACACCTATACGCCAATAAAATTAAAATATTAAAAAATTATATCTCAATGAAAATAAATTAAAAAAATAAAGAAAATGGAACTTAGACAAAATTTAACTGTGAATTAGGTTTACTCAAGTTTAATCACATAGTGACCTTCTGTACTCCTGTCTTAAAAACAAGCTGCTAAAGACATACATTAGTAAGAGAGTATGAATTTCACTATTTACTGTCTACTAAGAGCCTTTGGCAGAACAGTTTTTCATTTCACAATTCTATGATGAAATAGTCTGATGCTATGCAACCTTTGGCATGACTCTAAATCCCAGGGGATGGAGGTGTTGAATAAAATTAATTTTTAGAAAATATAAAATGCTAGATATATATTTCCCTGACAGGAAAGTAAATGATCTAAAGACTATTTATCTAAACCCATGTCCTATATTGAACACATATTTAGTATGTCTAGATTGATCCCAAATAAGTATTCTTAGAAACTCTTAAGTAGTTATAGAAATGCAGGTATGTGAGAAAACAAAATAGTTCTCAGATAATTAAAAATGAAGTTCTTATTAGTTTGGATGATTTTGGTAGTAGATCATGGCTATAAAATTATTAAGTGAAATATTTTAAAGCTTTTTTTGGTATAGATGAAAAAGCTGCATGAGTGATTACCAACTGTAACAAACAGCAGGAAGCTGGCCTTTTATCCTTTCAGCTCTCTTTTTTTCTCAAACTTTAAACTTTTTATTTTGTATTAGGGGTATAGCTGATTAACAATGTAGTTTCAGGTAAACAGTGAAGGGACTCAGCCACACATATACATATATCCATTCTTCCCTAGGACGCCCTCCCATCCAGGCTGCCACGTACCATTAAGTAGAGTTTCACGTGCTATACAGTAGGTCCTTCTTGGCTATCCATTTGAAATATAGTAGTGTGTACACTGCCTTCCCAAACTCCCTAACTATCCTTTCTCCCTGGCAACTATAACTGCATTTACTAAGTCTGTGAGTCTCTTTCTGTTTTGTAAGTAAGTCATTTGGATCATTTCTTTTTAGAGTCCACATGTAAGAAATGTCATATGATATTTCTCTTTCACTTTCTTTTAAAGTATGTATGGCCTACAAAAAGTTTTCTCATGATATTTAATAACAACCATCAGTTACTAAGTACCTACTCTGCCAGTAACTATTTTTAGTCATTTGTTTAATCTTCATTAATTCCCTCATAGAAATTGCTATCAGCATTTCACAAATTGGCAATTGAAGATTATGTAGAACACACAAAGCTAATAAAGAATGAACTGGTCATGAACTCAGGATTATCTGGCACCAAAACCTATGGCTTTTCCCTCTACCCTGGAGCCTCAAGGGAATTTTCAGCTCACCCACTCTGTGCCAGCCTTGCTTTTAATCCTCCCTTGACCACCCAGCAGCTTTGAGCATTCTTTACTTTCACACTCTGTTTGGTCACAATTAAGTGGGAAATCTTCCTGCACTTTTAAAGGCACTAGCCTAAAGCCAGTGCTCTGGGACAACCCAGAGCAATAGGGTGGGAGGGGAAGTGGGAAGAAGGTTCAGGAAATAGGGGACGAATGTATACCAGAGGCCGACTCATGTTGTTGTAGGGCAAAAACCATCAAAATATTGTAAAGTAACTGTCCTCCAATTAAAATAAATAATTAAAAATATATAATCATATTATAGAAAAAAAAAGGCACTGGCCTAGCCTCTGCTCTTTCTTGTTTTACATTTTATAAAGCTATATATACCCTGAGTTAATTATACCCTGAGTCAGTTTCCACTTTTCTCAATTTCCTTTATCCATAGAGCTAACTAGAGAGTGGAGAAGATTCCAAACAATATTCACTCTTGTTTGTGAGTGGAGAGGATAGAGGCTGAAGATGATGGTAGAGAATACGAAGAGATTGTTGATGGACCTTCTGAGCACAGCACAGCATTGAGGATCATGTACTTGCTCTGATATTAACAAGTATCTTTTGATTCATTCTCCTTTTGGTTCCTGTGTTGATTCCCCATTCCCCTGCTTCTCCACAAACAGAGGGTGGATGCTGTGCAATGCAGGATATATGCCATTCAGTACAGTTCAGGAGCTCATTCGTGTCTGATTGTTTGTGACTCCATGGACTGTAGCACACCAGGCTTCCCCATCAATCACCAACTCCTGGAGTTTACTTAAACTCATCTCCATTGAGTCGGTGATGCCATCCAACCATCTCACTCTCTGTTGAACCCTTCTCCTTCTGCCTTCAATCTTTCCCAGCATCAGGGTCTTTTCAAATGAATCAGTTCTTCCCATCAGGTGGCCAAAGTATTGGAATTTCAGCTTTAACATCAGTTCTTCCAATGAATATTCACGACCGATCTCCTTTAGAATAGACTGGTTCAAAAGCATCAATTCTTCAGTACTCAGCTTTCCTTATAGTCCAAATTTCACATCCATACATGACTACTGGAAAAACTACAGCTTTGACGAGAAGGACTTTTGTTGGAAAAATAATGTCTCTGCTTTTTAATATGCTGTCTAAAGATGATGTTGTGAAAGTGCTGCACTCAATATGCCAGCAAAATTGGAAAACTCAGCAGTGGCCGCAAGACTGGAAAAAGTTAGTTTTCATTCAGATCACAAAGAAAGGAAATGCCAAAGAATGTTCAAACTACCACAAAATTGCACTCCTATCACATGCTAGCAAAGTAATGCTCAAAATTGTCCAAGCCAGGCTTCAGCAATACATGAACCATGAACTTCCAGATGTTCAAGCTGCTTTTAGGAAAGGCAGAGGAACCAGTGATCAAATTGCCAACATCTGCTGCATCGTTGAAAAAGCAAGAGAGTTCCAGAAAAACATCTATTTCTGCTTTATTGACTATGCCAAAGCCTTTGACTGTGTGGATCACAATAAACTGTGGAAAATTCTGCAAGAGATGGGAATACCAGACCACCTGACCTGCCTCTTGAGAAATCTGTATGCAGGTCAGGAAGCAACAGTTAGCAATGGACATGGAACAACAGACTGGTTCCAAATAGGAAAAGGAGTATGTCGAGGCTGTATATTGTCACCCTGTTTATTTAACCTATATGCAGAGTACATAATGAGAAACGCTGGGCTGGAAGAAGCACAAGCTGGAATCAAGATTGCCAGGAGAAATATCAATAACCTCAGATATGCAGATGACACCATCCTTATGGCAGAAACTGAAGAGGAACTAAAAAGCCTCTTGATGAAAGTGAAAGAAGGGAGTGAAAAAGTTGACTTAAAGCTCAACATTTAGAAAACAAAGATCATGGCATCTGGTCCCATCCCTTCATGGGAAATAGATGGGGAAACAGTGGAAACAGTGTCAGACTATTTTTTGGGGCTCCAAAATCACTGCAGATGGTGATTGCAGCCATAAACTTAAAAGACGTTTACTCCTTGGAAGGAAAGTTATGACCAACCTAGATAGCATATTCAAAAGCTGAGATATTACCTTGCCAACAAAGGTCCGTCTAGTCAAGGCTATGGTTTTTCCAGTGGTCATGTACGGATGTGAGAGTTGGACTGTGAAGAAAGCTGAGCACCGAAGAATTGATGCTTTTGAACTGTGATGTTGGAGAAGACTCTTGAGTCCCTTGAACTGCAAGGAGATCCAATCAGTCCATTCTAGAGGAGATCAGTCCTGGGTGTTCATTGGAAGGACTGATGCTGAAACTGAAACTCCAATACTTTGGCCATCTCATGTGAAGAGTTGCTCATTAGAAAAGACTCTGATGCAGAGAGGGATTGGGGGCAGGAGGAGAAGGGGATGACAGAGGATGAGATGGCTGGATGGCATCACCGACTCGATGGACATGAGTTTGGGTGAACTCCAGGAGTTGGACAGGGAGGCCTGATGTGCTGTGATTCATAGGGTCACCGAGTCGGACACGACTGAGTGACTGAACTGAACTGAGGTTGGTCATAAATTTTTCTGAGGAACAAGTGTCTTTTAATTTCATGGCTGCAGTCACCATTTGCAGTGATTTTGGAGCCCCCCAAAATAAAGTCTCTCACTATTTCGCCATCTGTTTGCCATAATGTGATGGGATGGATGCCATGATCTTAGTTTTCTGAATGTTGAATATTAAGTCAACTTTTTCATTCTCCTCATTCACTTTCATCAAGAGGCTCTTTAATTCTTTTTTGCTTTCTGTCATAAGGGTGGAGTCATCTGCTTATCTGAGGTTATTGATATTTCTCCAGGCAATCTTCATTCCAGCTTGTGCTTCATATAGTCCAGCATTTCTCATAAATAAACAGGGTGATAGTATACAGCTTTGCCTTATTCCTTCCCCTATTTGGCACCAGTCTGTTGTTCCAAGTTCATTTCTAACTGTTGCTTCCTGACCTTCATGCAGATTTCTCAGGAGGCAGGTCTGGTGGTCTGGTATTCCTACCTCTTGAAGAATTTTCCAAAGTTTGTGATCCACAGAGTCAAAGACTTTGGGGTAGTTAATAAAGCAGAAGTAGATGTTTTTCTGGAATGCTCTTGCTTTTTTGATGATCCAGTGGATGTTGGCAGTTTGATCTCTGGTTCCTTTGCTTTTTCTAAAACTGGCTTGAACACATGGAAGTTCATGGTTCACGTACTGCTGAAGCCTGGCCTGGAGAACTTTGAGCATTACTTTGCTAGTAGTGTGTGAGAGGAGTGCAGTTGTGGAGTAGTTTGAACATTCTTTGGCATTGTCTTTTTTTGGGGATTGGAATGAAAACTGACTTTTTCCAGTCCTGTGGCCACTGCTGAGTTTTCCAAATTTGCTGGCATATTGAGTGCAGCACTTTCACAGCATCATCTTCCAGAATTTGAAATAGCTCTACTGGAATTCCATCACCTCCACTAGCTTTGTTCGTAGTGATTCTTCTAAGGCCCACTTGACTTCACATTCCAGGATGTCTGGCTCTAGGTGAGTGACCATACCATCGTGATTATCTGGGTCATGGAGATCTTTCTTGTATAGTTCTCTTGTGTATTGTTGCCACCTTTTCTTGATATCTTCTGCTTCTGTTCAGTCCATACAATTTCTGTCTTTATCATGCCCATCTCTGCATGAAATATTCCCTTAGTATCTCTAATTTTCTTGAGGAAATCTACAGTCTTTCCCATTCTATTGTTTTCCTGTATTTCTTTGCACTGATCACTGAGGAAGGCTTTCTTATCTTTTCTTTTCTTAGCTATTTGTAAGGCCTCCTCAGACAATCATGTTGCCTTTTTGCATTTCTTTTTCTTGGGAATAGTCTTGATCACTGCCTCCTGTACAGCGTCACAAATCTCTGTCCTTAGTTCTTCAGGTATTCTGTCTATCAGATCAAATCCCTTGAATCTGTTTGTTATTTCCACTGTATAATTGTAAGGGATTTGATTAAGGGCATATCTGAATGGTCTAGTGTTTTTCCCTGCTCTCTTCAATTTAAATCTGAATTTGGCAAAAGGAGTTCATGATCTGAGTCACAGTCAGCTCCTGTCTTCTTTTTGCTGACTGTATAGAGCTTCTCCATCTTTGGCTGCAAAGAATATAATCAGTCTGATTTCGGTATTGACCATCTGGTGATGTCCATGTGTAGAGTCTTCTCTTGTGTTGTTGGAAGAGGGACAAACGGTACTGGTCAGGTAAGAGAACCGTTTTGATACAATCGGAAACGGGACGAAGTAAAACATGAGGTTACGGTTTAAACGGATACTGAGGTCCGTAGAGAACTGAAGGATGAAATCGTAAGGTCAGGGGATATTACTATTCCTGTAGAAAAAACCACAATTAAGATCTTCCAGTTGTAGGTCTTCATGGAACCATTCAACTTCAGCTTATTCAGCATTACTGGTTGGGGCATGCTGCTGCTGTTAAGTCACTTCAGTCGTGTCTGACTCTGTGTGACCCCATAGACGGCATCCCACCAGGCTCCCCCATCCCTGGGATTCTCCAGGCAAGAATACTGGAGTGGGTTGCCATTTCCTTCTCCAATGCATGAAAGAGACTTGGATTATTATGATATTGAATGGGTTGCCTTGGAAATGAACAGAGATCATACTGTCGTTTTTGAGTACATCCGCATACTGAATTTTGGACTCTTTTGTTGACTGTGAGGGATACTCCATTTCTTCCAAGGGATTCTTGCTTGCAGTAGTAGATATAATGGTCATCTGAGTTAAGTTCACCCATTCCAGTCCATTTAGTTCACTGATTCCTAGAATGTCGATGTTCACTCTTGCCATTTCCCATTTGACCACCTCCAATTTACCTTGATCCATGAACCTAACATTCCAGGTTCTTATGCAATATTGTTTTTACAGCATTGGGTTTTATTTCCATCACCAGTCACATCCACAACTGGGTGCTGTTTTTGTTTTGGCTCTGTCTCTTCATTCTTTCTGGAGTTATTTCTCCATCATTCTCCAGTGGCATATTGGGCACCTACCTACCTGGGGAGTTCATCTTTCAGTGTCCTATCTTTTCCCCTCTTCATACCGTTCATGGGGTTCTCAAGGCAAGCATACTGAAGTGTTTGCCATTCCCTTCTCCAGTGGACCACGCTTTGTCAGAACTCTCCACTATGACCCGTCCATCTTGGGTGGCCCTATACAGCATGGCTCATAGTTTCATTGAGTTAGTCAAGGCTGTGGTCCATGTGATAAGTTTGATTAATTTTCTGTGATTGGGTTTTCATTTTGTCTGCCCTCTGATGGATAAGGATAAGAGGCTCATGGAAGCTTCCTGATAAGAGTGACTGACCTAGCGGAAACTGGGTCTTTTTCTGATGGGCAGACCCATGCTCAGTAAGTCTCTAATCCAATTTTCTGTTGATGGGTGGGGCTGTGTTCCCTTCCTGTTGTTTGACCTGAGGCCAAACACTGGTGGAGGTGATGAAGATAATGGCGACCTCCTTCAAAGGGTTCTGTGCATGCACTGCCACACTCAGGGCTCCCAACCCTGCAGGCCCACCACCAACCCACACCTCTGCCGGAGACTCTTGGACACTCACGGGCAATTCTAGGTCAGTCTCTTGTTGGGTCACTGCTCCTTTCTCCTGGGTCCTGGCACACACAAGTTTTTGTTTGTGCCTTCCAAGAGTCTGTTTCCCCCGTCCTGTGTAAATTCTGGTGGCTCTATGGTGGGGTTAATGGCGAGCTCCTCCAAGAAGGCTTATGACATACCCAGATCTGCTGCACCCGGAGCCCCTGCCTCAGCGACAGGCCACTGCTGATCTGTACCTCCGCAGGAGACACTCAAACACTCAAAGGCAGGTCTGGCTCAGTCTCTGTGGGGCCTCATGGTGTGCACAAGATTTTGTTTGACCCTTGGAGCATCTCTGGTGGGTATGGGGTTTGATTCTGAAAGCAATTTTGTCCCTCCTACCGTCTTTCTGGGGCTTCTTTGCCTTTGGATGTGAGGGATCTTTTTTGGTGGGATCCAACATTCTCCTGTTGATGGTTATTCAGCAGTGAGTTGTAATTTTGGAGTTCTCACCAGAGAAGATGAGTGCACATCCTTCTACTCCGCCATCTTGTAGATAAGATATATGCTGTGATACCATTAAAATACCTTAAAAATTGCTTTAAATATACTATATCATCTCCACTTTTCTTCATCATGATTGAAATGATTTTATTGTTAGAAAACACAGTATTCATTTACTGTAAAAGCATTGCTACAATAAAAAATAATATGTAGTTATAGTAATTTTTTTTCTGTGTAATTGAATCATGGAAGGAGGAAATCTTGATGTAAATATTCAATTATATTGTTCATACATTGATCACAATGAGACACTTTGACTGATAGACTAAGAGCCTGTTTTTTGTATTGTATTTAATCTCTTATAAACAAAGAAGGCCATTGTAGAGATTTGGAAGTATTGAGGTTGGGAAAGCCAGTTGGTCAAATTTCAAGAGGCCAAAATATTACACAAAGTAGACAACATTGGTGATTTCATCTGGTTCAGCATAACAGAGCCAGAGACTCAGTCTTGTCAATACTCAACAATTAGTCAGACGTGTTGGATGACTCACACTGACTAAACTCACAAGAGACCAAAGTATGTAACTCAGAAAGCCAGTGTATTATTTGACAATAAGAAATATAACAGACAACATAACCCAACACTCTTGTCTTTAGCCAGAGTGTTCTGTTTTACAAATAACCAGAAATGTGCTTGGTGCACATGGGAACATTATGAGTGACAAATTTGATCTGAGGGTTTAACAAAATTTCGAGAATAGAAATAAATTCTACTCAACATTGCTTAGGTGGGCCAGTGCCAGTGTTTGTCTTTTAGGTCCTATTGCTGCTATACTCACAATTTACAAATTTATTTTTCTTTCCATTAAAAAAAATAAATTTACTCATTACTGTCTGGTCTGTTTTGGAACTTATTCAAATGATATTCTAAATTATGGTGCATATAAAGAAAAAAGTTGTATTTGACCACTGTAGGGGAAGATTTGCATTTACATAGTTCAACAACAACTATATTTACTTACTGAAAACCTACTTGGGAAATCAGATTCTCCAAATATTGTCAAAGATGTGTTCTTAGCTAGGCAAGCCCGTGGGCTATCAGTGGCTATATAGATGTGTCAGAATTGACAAAACTATCAAAAAATTATAAATAAAATGAAAAAAATTCATATTGTGTTGGAAAACAAATGTAACATGTAGTTTAGAAAACAGATATGACATATCTACTATAATTTCAAAGCATACATGACTTTAAAATTTAAAGATAAAACTCCAAAATTGTCAACCACATAAATATTTTGGTGTAAAATAAATCAGTCTTAAGCTAAAAGGAATTTATTTACTTAAATGCTCAATAAAGGAGCTCATTATGATTATCTCACTGAATCGAATCATCCTACAAAGATACACATTATGTGTGTGTGTGGTGTGTGGTGTGTGTTATATGCTCAGTTGTATACAACTCTGTGCAACTCCATGGACTGTTGCCCACCAGGCTCTTCTGTCCATGGGCTTCTCCAGGCAAGGATACTGGAGTGAATAGCCATTCCCTTCTCCTGAAGATTTTCTGACCCAGGGACCAAACCCAACCTGCACTGCAGTCAGATTCTTTACTGTCTGAGCCACCAGGAAAACACAAAGAGCCACATAGTTATGCTGTACTATAGGCTTCCCTGGTGGCTCAACTGCTAAAGAATATGCATGCAATGCGGGAAACCCTGGTTCGATCCCCAGGTAAGGACAATTCGTTGGAGAAGGAAATGGCAAACCCCTTCAGTATTCTTGCCTAGAGCATTCCATGGATAAAGCAGCCTGGCAGTATCTACAGTCCATAGGATCGCAAAGAGTCAAACATGGCTGAGTGACTAATACACAATCTAACTATGAGCAGTTGCTATTGTAAAATAATATCTAGTGTTAAATAATTTTTCTCGATTCAACAAACTGGTGGAAACTAGAAGAATGTATTTTGGAACCAGGTAAAATTGTTGGAAATTTTCTGCCTTCCTTTCTTCTAACCCTAACAAGTGGCTTGAGTAGGTAAACATTAGAGAAGAAGAATCAGTTCAGTTCAGTTCAATCCCTCAGTTGTATTTGACTCTTTGTGACTCCATGGACTGCAGCACACCAGGCCTCCCTGTCCATCACCACCTCCTGGAGTTTATTTAAAATCATGTCCATTGAGTCGGTAATGCCATTCAACCATCTCATCCTCTGTCATTCCCTTCTCCTCCTGCCTTCAATCTTTCCCAGCATCAGGGTCTTTTCAAATGAGTCAGCTCTTCTCATCAGGTGGCCAAAGTATTGGAGTTTCAGTTTTAGCATCAGTCCTTCCAATGAACACCCAGGACTGATCTCCTCTAGAATGGACTGGTTGGATCTCCTTGTAGTCCAAGGGACTCTCAAGAGTCTTCTCCAACACCACAGTGCAAAAGCATCAATTCTTCACCACTCAGCTTTCTTCACAGTCCAACTTTCAC
>SJYX01007022.1:662369-725670 GCA_006410675.1 Oreotragus oreotragus
TTCATGTTTGGGAGTTCATGTACACCCATGACAGATTCATGTCAGTGTATGCCAAAACCAATACAGTACTGTAAAGTAAAATAAAGTAAAAATAAAAAGTAAAAAAAAATTAAAAAAAAACTAAAAAAATATGCATTTTGAAAGAAAAAAGAAAACACAAAAGTAAATTTTTGATATTTTTATTGTTACAATGAATTTCTCTTTCAATGAATTCTTTTTAGATGTGTAGGTATTGATATTACATGAGTTCTAAGAAATAGTCATAATCTAGCTAGGTTTGGGAAATTTCATTAAAATCCTTGTTGACAATAAGGACATACTATATAGCACAGAGAACTACATTTGATATTTTAATAACGTATAATGGAAAAGAATCTGAAAAGAGAATATGTATATATGTATGTGTATATATATATATGTACACACACAGACACACACACACACAGACACACACACACACAGACACATGTATAGGGCTTCCTTGGTGGCTCAGCTGGTAAAGAACCTACCTGTCAATGCAGGAGACACAAGAGAAGCAGGTTTGATCCCTGGGTTGGGAAGATCCCTTGGAGGAGGGTATGGCAACCCACTCCAGTATTCTTACTTAGGAAATCTCATGGATAGAGGAGCCTGGAAGGCTACAGTCCATGGGGTCACAGAGTTGGACAGACTGAACTCACATGCATGCATACATATACATGTATAACTGAATCACTTTGCTCTATATCTGAAATTAACACAACACTGTAAATCAACTATACTTTAATTTTTAAGTTTTTTTTTTTAAATTGCTGTTGAAACTCTTATATAGCATTTACATTTCATTTATCTGTCACCAGAGGGAGTAAGAACTCTGCTAAATGTTACATATTCTCAAATTTTTCCAAGAAGAGTTGTATGAAAAATATCCCCTTGAGTTATGATAAAATGATTTCTCTTTTCCCTCATCCCTCTAGGAACTCCTTTATTAGGTCTGATTTTGAACTGATATGTCTGAATTATAAAAGCTAATTCATAAAAATATTAGAATCTTTAAAAGATCATTTTGCAAACAGTCTGAAAAAGTCTGAATGCAATTTTTATACTATTTGACTGATATGCCTAAGTTAGTCATCATGTTTGCAACATTTAAGAAGTTGTAAACAAAGCTGTGTCTTATTAATAGCGATGCAATATAATAATGAAATGTATTGCAAAAGTGAAAAATAATATTGAGGAAAATCTGAACTTTCTTTCCTAGAATGTCTGTAACCCATGACAATTTTCTGTTTTCTCACCTGTTTTCATTGCTTTTTAAAAAATGCTATGTACTAATGTACACTCAGTCATTTCATGTACCTTGATACTCCACAGATTATTAGATAGTTTTTGGAGTAAAAGCTTAAAATGAACTTGAAAAAGTTTTTAACAAAATAAAAATTTGCACAGTCTTCTTTTCAGAGTTTAGGTTAAAAAAAAATCACATGGATGTTTGCCTTATGTTCTTTGATAGAATGAATATAATTTCCCCTGAAATTATTGCTTCTTCTTGCTTAGGCATAAAGTAAAAATACCTAAGTAACTGCTGCTACTGCTAAGTCGCTTCAGTCGTGTCCAACTCTGTGCGACCCCATAGACGGCAGCCCACCAGGCTCCCCCATCCCTGGGATTCTCCAGGCAAGAACACTGGAGTGGGTTGCCATTTCCTTCTCCAATGCATGAAAGTGAAAAGTCAAAGTGAAGTCGCTCAGTCCTGGCGGATTCTTAATGACTCCATGGACTGCAGCCTACCAGGCTCCTCCGTCCATAGATTTTCCAGGCAACAGTACTGGAGTGGAGTGCCATTGCCTTCTCCTACCTAAGTAACTAGTAGCTATTTAAGGGACGATCTCCCACACTTAATATTGAATGAGTCATATATATGCTGTTTTATGAGTATAGGATCGAGAAATTATGAAAAAGTGATGCTACTTTTTTTCAGGTTTAATATAAGCTATAGATTCCCCCCCACCCTTCAATTAGAAATTCTCAAGAGGCTAACACATGGAGAGTAAAATATAGTGTGTTAGTCTCTCAGTCATGTCTGACTCTGTGATCCCAAGGGGTAGGCTCCTCTGTCTCCATGGGGTTTTCCAGGGAAGAATACAGGAGAGTGTTGCCACTCCTTTCTCTAGGGGATCTTCTCCACCCAGGGACCTAACATGGGTCTCCTGGACCATCTGAGTCAACGCGGCATCTAGGATAACACACGGCGAGCAAGATATTAACTAATGTGAAATAAATTATTTGGCTTAATATATTAATCCTTTTTTATATTTTCTATTAAATTTACAGACATTTAATGGCCTAAAAATTTTGTTTGTTGGAATATGTGTAAAAATGATTCAGTAAAAATGCAAGCCTTGGCTACAAGTCATTGCTTGTAAATCCATCTGAAAATTTTGCTGTTTATGTTTCATCTTTAAACTTTAGTTTTGCAGTGGGAACTATGATCTTCAAAAAAAGCACTTGTTATTGTTTGTAATGCCTTAGCTATGACATGTGTCAGCTAACTCAGTGCAAACTTCTGGGAATCCTGAGAAACACAGTGCTTCCCCACTCCACCCACTCCTCCTAGTTTCCCACAGTTTTTTTTTTTTTTTCTTTCCTCTCATGTGGCTTAAATTGATGAGAGTGTGAATATTAAGGATCATTTGTAATAAAAACTCAAAAGGAATGACTTTAAACATATAACCTCAGAGCAGTTAGATCACACTTATTTTACATGGAAAAATACAAGCTATACTTTTATCTTAATAGCACAATTCTAAAGCCTCGTGTTACTTAGTGAGTTACTGATGTACTAAAATTATCTTCTGGAGAAGATTTCATTACTTATACTATGTTATAAATGTAGGATAGAATACCTATATATAGAGAGTAGGTATAGCACTTAGTCTTTGCTATGTCTATAATTTTTGTTATTAAACTTGTAAATAACAAAGTTTGAGGTTAAAGAATATATGAGAATTTACCTCATGCAAGGCAAGAAAATTTTACAAAGAAAAGTGTAAATGTAAATTCAATTTAATTTGAATTCAACAACTTATCTCATTTTTCATTTGTCTTTAGGCATATTTGAACACCTGCTTTTACTTAATCATTTTAACCCAGTTTATTTAAGAGAAATTCAAGCTGATTTACGTAAATATAAATAATAGAAGAGAAAATCTTTTGAAGTTAGTAGAAGAGATGAAGCAAGGAGAAATAAGGAAGCAAAAATAAGATGGAAAAATGAATTGAATATTTTATAGAAAATAAATGTCCTGGCACTTTATACAGTTGTTATTGCAGATTATAAATTGCTTTTTCATTTTTTAACAGCCAATGAGAAAGAAGGAAACAAAACAGAAATTTTTATTCCTTTAAGATAGAAATAACGCAATTTCTCTAGAAAAGCACAACTATTTATGATATTGAGAGCAAACAGTATTTCTCCTTTGGGTTCTCACCTTATAAATTAATAAAAGAAAATACCCCACAACAACATGTTTACAGTGAATTTCTACTCTCTTGCAGTCTCACACTAAGCACTGGGGATTCAAAGATGATTTGACTTAGTTCATGGTCTCAAGGGACTTGTGATCTAGCTAAGGAGATAAACACAAATATATAATTAAAATACAACATGGTAAGTTTTATGATACAGGTAAAAGGATTGTGTTTACAAAAAATTCTGCCAGAGAATATATCTTCAATAAAGAATGAAAATATTTTTGTTCTTATTCAATAATATACAATGACAAAAAGCCTTTTCTTCCCATGCGTAATATTTAATTCTACAGCTACATGCCCTCCCTGCTTTATTCTTGAACTAGTATCATAGTCTGCTGACCTTGCCACCTTCAAACTATCTCCTATATTGCTTCTAGATATTTACTGGACTAAAGCTCATAAATGATTTGGGATTTAATATTTGTTGCCAAATAAATTTCAAACTTTTACCTTGTTAATTTTTTATATGATCAGACCAAAAATAATACCCCCATAAATGATTAACTTTGTTGAGAGTATTCAGTTTAGTTCAGTTAAGTCGCTCAGCCGTGTCCAACTCTTTGCGACCCCATGAATCCCAGCACGCCAGGCCTCCCTGTCCATCACCAACCCAGGAGTTTACCCAAACCCATGTTCATCGAGTCAGTGATGCCATCCAGCCATCTCATCCTCTGTTGTCCACTTCTCCTCCTGCCCCCAGTCCCTCCCAGCATCAGAGTCTTTTCCAATGAGTCAACTCTTCACATGAGGTGGCCAAAGTATTGGAGTTTCAGCTTCAACATCAGTCCTTCCAATGAATACCCAGGCTTGATCTCCTTCAGAATGGACTGGTTGGATCTCCTTGAAGTCCAAGGGACTCTCAAGAGTCTTCTCCAACACCACAGTTCAAAAGCATCAATTCTTTGGCACTCAGCTTTCTTCACAGTCCATCTCTCACATCCATACATGACCACTGGAAAAACCGTAGCTTTGGCTAGACAGAACTTTGTTGGCAAAGTAATATCTCTGCTTTTGAATGTGCTTTCTAGGTTGGTCATAACTTTTCTTCCAAGGAGTAAGTGTCTTTTAATTTCATGGCTGCAATCACCATCTGCAGTGCTTGAGAGTGTAAATAACTTCAAAAGATAGGTTTTGTATTTTTTCTGTTTCCAGTGTTGACTCCCACTGTGTGGTGTGTGATATGTGCGCTAATATATTTGTGAAAAGCAATGAATAAGTGAATTCAGTTTGTTGAACAATGCAATGATTTTTTAGTATTTCTGTTATTATGTCAAAAATATCACAATTCACTTGTTTTTAAATTTTCTATTACAAAAATGTCTATTAAGTTTATAGTAAAATCCCTTACTAATATTATATTTGTGACTGCTCTTATGAAAGAAATTCATATTTAGATTTACTAGAATAATTATATATTCTTTCACATATAAAAATACCCTATAAGTTCTGTCATTTCTGCACCTATCACTATAGCGTGTTTGTAAGTACGTATTTATACAGACATTTTAAATATTGTCAGCTTACTGTAAAATTAAGAGACTTCAGAATGATTTCAAACAGATCAATATTATTCTATGTATATCTTAATTTGTGTCTAAATTAAACAGTGGTTAGCAACTTGAAGATTTTTAGCACAGTAGCCAAGTAAAGATCACATCCATATATTTGATACATAAAAGACATTGAATATTGAATAACAGCAGTAATTTAATGTATTGTCTTTATTTTATAGCCCTTTTAAAACGATCATCTCCTTTTAAATGATATTAACCCTGTAGATAGATTATTCAAGGAATACTGACCAAAACAGAAATAGTAAACCTTTACTTCACAGTTGGTTGTGATTAAAGACTAGAGACCTATTTTTTGAAGCTGTTAAATCAGAATTCATGGATTTAACTGTGCTTTGTATTAGCAAGCTGTGATTTTGTGAAGAAACAAATTTTGTGAATTTTAGCTGATTTCTAACATTGAATAAGTGTTATATATGTGACATTTGGATTAGAATTACTCATTCATTACCTAACAACTATTGGGCACCTTCTGTGCACTTGGCATGAGACAAGTGCTTGGAGTAGGTACACGATTTATAATTTCATGTCATCTTCAGGTCAAGTATAAAGATTTCTCACAGGGTGTTTTGGGAGCCCAGATGAAGGGAAGAGGACTGGGGAAAGATTCTAGGAAAAACCAGTGTTCCAGCTGCTTAGGAAGAATAAGAGGTCATCAAAGAAGAGAGGGAAAGAACCATGGGGTAGAACAGCTTGGATTGGGTAGGGGAATTAGATGCCCTTTGACCTTGCTAGAAAACAAACTGTTAAATGAGTGTCAGTAATGAGACAATGGTCATTCGTTTATGTATTTATTTAGTCAACAAAAATTTTAACTGAAATTTATTATTTAGTTTGCTATTGAGTGATATCGATTATTCATCAGAAACTGCTCGGGATACCATGGAAAGCAAGATATAAACAGCTTCTGCCATCACGGAGAGTCAGTCTGGGATTAGATCATGGACAACTCTAGTGGGAAATTAGAGAGGCTGTAAATTATCCTGTCAGCAATGGGAAGCTATTCACATAAGTTTAGTCAGGAATGTGAGTGGATCAGGCTTGTGTTTTAGATGAATTACTGTGGTACTGTGTAAGGTGAGCCTCTTCAGAGAAAACATATTTACTTGTGGGGCTGCTGCTGTAATACAGTTAAGATGTGATAAAGACATTCACCTGGGCTTCCCTCATATTGCAGTTGGCAAAGAATCTGTCTACAACACAGGAGACCCGGGTTCAATTCCTGGGTTGGGAAGATCCCCTGGGGAAGGAAATGGCAACCCGCTTCAGTATTCTTGCCTGGAGAATCCCATGGCCAGAGGAGCCTGGCGGGCTACAACCCGTGGGGTCGCAAGAGTCGGACACGACTTAGCAACTAAACCACCACCAAAGATGTTAACCAAGACAGTGGAAACCATGAGAATTGGAGAGTAACCTATTTGAGAATTAGGATATAAAATGATACACTGATGACTGCTTGGTGGGAGGTATGATGGAGAGGGAGGAGTCGATGGCTCCTTTGTGTTTCTACCTTTTTTGATTAAATGGATTGATGATATCATCAACAACCTAGAAAAGGAGAATTCAGTTTAGAAAATAAATAAAATGTTTTTTCCTGATAGTAAACCTCTGAAATTCAATTCAAAGAATAGTCTGAAATCTATATAATATTTGTGATTTTCAAACTGAATATTTTTGACATTTTTACTTTGCATCTCTAAGCAATGTGGAATAAATACAATGGTGAACATTGTATAAAAATAAACATAAGAGATTATTGGAGTGCTTGGACCTTCTAGCACCACCCATAAAAATCCATGAAATTATTTAACTGGGCCTTCAAAACAAATATCTGCTATCACATTGTAATTTGTTTATTGTATGTGAATTTTGCATTAAAATCATAAGACAATAATATTTAGTTCCTTTTAAATGGAAAAAAATGGAGAGAAAAAATGCATTTTTAGCCTAAGAAAGTGACACAGTTGGAATAAGAATCCAAGTGGTTTCTGCTTCACTGCTTTTTCCAAACAAAATTTCCTGCCTTCTTACCTCATAAACTGCATATCTCCATTTCATGTAATTTTTAATTAAGCTTTATAGCCAAGTTGGCACTTGTAATCCTTATATTCTGATAAGTGACATGGAATTGTCTAAAAGTCCAATCCTGTTTTTTAATGACGTTAGTCTAAAACTTGAAACCTTATGCAGCTCTTCCAGTAGTTATTCTTTTAATCTATAATTAACCTGTTTCCATAGGAGAATTTATTTATGAGCAATAACATTACTCTGGGTATCTTCTATTACATAAAATATTTTGAAATGTTTCTAATCCCTGAAAGAGTCCTACTAGTCTGGTTGCAGTTACTTAAAAGAGTCAAGAGTTTAAATTTGAGATTGTAGTTACACATCCATCTTCCATATCTTGCTTCCTATCATAGAAATTTTTTTGAACGGGTTCCTGGTGCTATTTCTGCCATTTGCTTACATATATTCTGTTCCAAGAGGGCACACCCTGTGAGTGTGGGAATAAAACTTGTCTGGGCAGAGACTCCAGCGCTGCAATTATCTTAGATGAAGCTATTGGCTTGCTTGGTTTCTCCAGAGAGTTTGGTAATGTAGCTGAAGAATGCTCCTTCTCCTGCTGTGCGTCCAGCCATGGGTGTTTTTTCAATGCGCCATCTTAGTGAAATTAGCTCACCTCTAACCTCGAATAACACGAGTCTTCTAATTCTGACCCACGGCTGAAATCAACTTTGGAAAGACTTTATAATAAGAATTTTAGTAGGGAAGTTGTGTTTTTCAAAACTGCCTTGTCAATTGGAGCGCTTCTGAAACTTCAAAATTCAAATTGTTACTACCAGAGAATACTTTTTTACCTTGTTACATTATAGAAAAGGGAAAATATTTGCTAACACAGAACTAATCTATATTTTTATTTATGTTTTTCAGTTAGATTATTAAGGTTTAATTGAATGGGATTAATTGGACATGATTTTAACGCTGCGCATGCATGACTACTAAACTTTTAGGGCTAAGTGAGTGTATCATAAGCAATTCCCCAATTGTCCATTTTTGGCACTCAATAAAATGCAAAATTATCAGTGCCTAGTATTGGAGCTAAGAAGCAAGACTGAACTGTTACTATGACAGTAAGCACAGCTGCCAGCTGCAGGTTCACTGTGTCTAAGTACCTGTACTATTTCTTTTAATCCTCAAATATGGCAATATTATGGTAGAGAGGCAGTATAAATTCATATTTAATTGATGAGCTCTGGAGGCAGGCTGTTTGAGTTCTGACTCTGCAATTTTTAAGCTGTGTGACCTTGGTCAAGTTACCTAACCTCTCTGTGCTTTAGTTTCCTCACCTGTAAAGAAAGGTGATGACACCTCACATATTTTTGGGGAGGATTAAATGAGTTATTTATTGTATGAATGAGACCTGGAACATAGTAAATGTTCAATACTGTTAGCTATTATTATTATCCTATTAGGTACCTTACTTGAGATTTTATAACTTGCTGGCATTATAATAGGAAATCTGAGCTCTTGAACATCACAGCCAGTGTGCTTGAACACTAGTCTTGGTTATCTCAGTAATAAAGAATACTGCTATAATTTTGAGAGTACCTTTAGGTACAAAACGATGCAGCAAAATTAGAGAACAGATAGATACATAAGACTGATCTTTTCCTATTAAGGGCTGCCTGGCCTTTTCTGATCTCAGGGGCAATGGATATTTTTGTGAGCCAATGAGGGCAAAACATTCGTTCAGGTCTTGGGAAGACAAAAGCAAATTCCCTGCCCTCCAGGAGCTTATGATGTAGTCGGAGAGACAGAGAGGCAAAAAAAAAAAAAAAAAAAAAAGGATTATTGTAATTCAGTAAATAATGATACAATTATTGTATCACTGACTCAGTAGACATGAATTTGAACAAACTCCAGGAGATGGTGGACAGGGAATACTGGCGTGCTGCAATCCGTGGTGTTGCAGAGTTGGATATGACCAAGCAACTGAACAACAATGACACAAGAGGAACTGCACAGTATCCAGAAGGAGCAGCCTCTGCTGCTTAGTGAGCCGTGGAACAAGTCACGGCATTGGAGCGGAATCTGAAGGATGAGCAGTGGCTTGTCAGGTGGAGCAGATAACGAAGGCATCTGGCAGATGCAGAACATGTGAAGCTGAGGAATGCGGAGAGAGCCTGGCATTGGGAACAATCCTTAGAACTGTTTGGAACTGTTGTAGAGTAAAATGTTTTCTGGTGTGGAATGCAGGGCATGGCAGAAGTCAGATAGGCAGGCTGGTAGAAAGCTTCTCTATGCTCTGTAGCTATGTTGGGCTTTTACTGATAAAGGAGTTATTAAGTTCCAGGACCAAATCCTGCAGAAGGTAACTGCAGATACCAACCGAACCCGGCAAATTCCTAGGTAAATATTTTGTTTGTTCAATTAATAGATTTTATTTTATGTCTTGTCACCTAAAAAGTTATTCACAACCTAAAAACTGAGAGTTGTTGTATTTGGCAGGCACTTTTAGGACTTTAAGTTAGAGAGGCAGCACCTCAAGTAACCCTGAGGAAACTACTCTGAGGAGGTGAGGGGGGAGCTAGGATTTATAGGAGATTTGCAACAAAGGGCAATAGCCAGAACATCAAAAGATTACTATTAATGAAAGAAAACCAGATATGTCAAGTTAAGGAATTTAGTGCTTTCTATGTATGGGAAGATGCGAGAGTCTGGACTCACTGAAATTATTCCTATAATATGCTCCTCAGCTATCTGGAGCCAGCATTCTATGTTTTCATAGCCTGAGTTTCCTCAGGGCTCACCATATTGCAGAATTTCCACTGTATTAGATATCATATTTTCTTTATCCATTAATTTGTGGATGGACATTTAGATTGTTTCCACATCTTGGTTAGTGTGAATAGGGTTGCAATGAACATGGGAGTGCTAAAAGGCGACATATAGAATGGAATAAAACATTTGCAAACAATTTATCTGATAGGGATTCATCTCCAAAATAGAGATGAGTCAACAGCAAGAAGACCTAAAAGTCAAAAGATAAAAAACCTTAACAAGGTGATTAAAAAATGGGTTAAGGATTGCATAGTCATTTCTAAAGAGTTTTTGATGTGGACCATTTTTCTAAAAGTCTTTATTAAATTAGTTACAGTATTGTTTTATGTTTTGGTTTCTTGGCAAGAGGCATGTGGAATCCTAGCTCCCCGACCAGGATGAAGCCTGCACCCCCCGAATCGGAAGGTGGAGTCTTGACCACTGGACTATCAAAGAAGACAACAAATGGCATATGAACAGGTATATGAAAAGATGCTCAAAGGCATCAGTAAAATGCAAACCCAAACCATAACAAGATATCACCTCACACTGTTCACAATGGCTATTGTAAAAGAAAACAGAAAACAAGGAACATTAACTTATTCTAAGTGTCTCTTGGAATATAAGATTGTAAGCTCATTATGTGTGTTAATTTTCTTTTAGTAATTCTATCTTCCTCTACCCTCTTATTTTTCCCCTCTCCCCTTTCCCCACCCCTTACTAACTGGTATGATTATTTCCACTCATCTCTCAGGGTTTCAGTTCAGATTGGGATTATATCAAGGCATTCTGGGCTGTTGCTCTTGAGTGATGTTGGAGACATGATTGATCTACATGCAGAGCAACTGGCTGAATTCAGTTCCATTTCTGTTGGCATTAAATCTGTCCCTTCATCAGCCCCAAGCAGCAGAACAATAATTTACCCCCTTTTCCCCCCCAGCCCTCTTTCATTAATGGGCAGGGAAGCCACACTCAAGCCCCTACCTTCAGTGAGTTTATTGATATTTTTCAGAGGACACATTTTGTACTTTCCTTCCTAGGAGACCTTAGCTCTGAGCTGCCGCTTCCTGATTTTGATCAGTAGAATTATTGGATTGGCCAAAAACTTTGTTTGGGTTTTCCATAAATCTTATTGAAAAACCTGAACAAATGTTTTGGCCAATCCAGTATCTGTGTTACTTTAGTCCTAGAGATGTCTTCTTGTTTTCTCTTTTGCACTTTATTTTACATATTTCTGATTACTTTTTAACAGAATTTATAATCAGTAATTATCTATTTATTTGTCTTGAATATAAGCATAAATTTTTCATCATGATATCTTATTTACTATAGGAATATTAATGCTTGAAAACCATGTCACCCTTTAACAAGTTTTCTTGAGACATAGTTTGATAGATTATATAATGATATATTAGTTTTAGGTATATAACATAATGGTTCCATATTTGTGCATATTGTAAAATGATCACCACAATAAGTAAGTCATCACACATATTTACAAATTTTTTCCTTTAATGAGAATTTTTAGATTTACTCTCTGAGCAAATTTCAATATTATTTCAGTAATGTGCAATACAATATTATTAACTATAGTCATGCCTGGTGGGCTACAGTCCATGGGGTCGCTAAGAGTCGGAGACGACTGAGCGACTTCACTTTGACTTTTCACTTTCATGCACTGGAGAAGGAAATGGAAACCCACTCCAGTATTCCTGCCTGGAGAATCCCAGGGATGGGGGAGCCTGGTGGGCTGCCATCTATGGGGTCGCACAGAGTCAGACACGACTGAAGCGACTTAGTACTAGTAGTAACTATACTGGTTATTTATTTTATAACTGGAACTTTGTACCTTTTGATAACCTTCAGCCATTTCACTCACCATCCACACCTAAGCTCTGGGGACCACCATATCTGTTCTCTGTATCATGAGCTCAGTTTTTTTTTTTTTTAATGGGGGAGCCTGGTGGGCTGCCATCTATGGGGTCGCACAGAGTCAGACACGACTGAAGCGACTTAGTACTAGTAGTAACTATACTGGTTATTTATTTTATAACTGGAACTTTGTACCTTTTGATAACCTTCAGCCATTTCACTCACCATCCACACCTAAGCTCTGGGGACCACCATATCTGTTCTCTGTATCATGAGCTCAGTTTTTTTTTTTTTTTAAATTTAAATAATCCGCTTATAAGTAAGATAATAAGGTACTGGTTTTGTCTTTCTAATTAATTTCATTTAGCATAATGCCCTCAAGTTACATCCATGTTGTCACAGATGGCAAGATTTTCTTTCTTTAGTGGAAGAATAATAATTCATTATATGTGTATATTTATATGTATATGTATGAATTCAGTTCAGTTTCAGTTGCTCAGTCATGTCTGATTCTTTGCAAGCCCATGGACTGCAGCATGCCAGCCCTCCCTGTCTATCACCAACTTCTGGAGTCTACCCAAACTCATGTCCACTGAGTAGGTGATGCCATCCAACCATCTGATCCTCTGTCATCCCCTTCTCCTCCTGCCCTCAATCTTTCCCAGCAGCAGGGTCTTTTCCAATGAGTCAAAAAAAAAAAAAAAAAAAAAAAGGATTATTGTAATTCAGTAAATAATGATACAATTATTGTATCACTGACTCAGTAGACATGAATTTGAACAAACTCCAGGAGATGGTGGACAGGGAATACTGGCGTGCTGCAATCCGTGGTGTTGCAGAGTTGGATATGACCAAGCAACTGAACAACAATGACACAAGAGGAACTGCACAGTATCCAGAAGGAGCAGCCTCTGCTGCTTAGTGAGCCGTGGAACAAGTCACGGCATTGGAGCGGAATCTGAAGGATGAGCAGTGGCTTGTCAGGTGGAGCAGATAACGAAGGCATCTGGCAGATGCAGAACATGTGAAGCTGAGGAATGCGGAGAGAGCCTGGCATTGGGAACAATCCTTAGAACTGTTTGGAACTGTTGTAGAGTAAAATGTTTTCTGGTGTGGAATGCAGGGCATGGCAGGAGTCAGATAGGCAGGCTGGTAGAAAGCTTCTCTATGCTCTGTAGCTATGTTGGGCTTTTACTGATAAAGGAGTTATTAAGTTCCAGGACCAAATCCTGCAGAAGGTAACTGCAGATACCAACCGAACCCGGCAAATTCCTAGGTAAATATTTTGTTTGTTCAATTAATAGATTTTATTTTATGTCTTGTCACCTAAAAAGTTATTCACAACCTAAAAACTGAGAGTTGTTGTATTTGGCAGGCACTTTTAGGACTTTAAGTTAGAGAGGCAGCACCTCAAGTAACCCTGAGGAAACTACTCTGAGGAGGTGAGGGGGGAGCTAGGATTTATAGGAGATTTGCAACAAAGGGCAATAGCCAGAACATCAAAAGATTACTATTAATGAAAGAAAACCAGATATGTCAAGTTAAGGAATTTAGTGCTTTCTATGTATGGGAAGATGCGAGAGTCTGGACTCACTGAAATTATTCCTATAATATGCTCCTCAGCTATCTGGAGCCAGCATTCTATGTTTTCATAGCCTGAGTTTCCTCAGGGCTCACCATATTGCAGAATTTCCACTGTATTAGATATCATATTTTCTTTATCCATTAATTTGTGGATGGACATTTAGATTGTTTCCACATCTTGGTTAGTGTGAATAGGGTTGCAATGAACATGGGAGTGCTAAAAGGCGACATATAGAATGGAATAAAACATTTGCAAACAATTTATCTGATAGGGATTCATCTCCAAAATAGAGATGAGTCAACAGCAAGAAGACCTAAAAGTCAAAAGATAAAAAACCTTAACAAGGTGATTAAAAAATGGGTTAAGGATTGCATAGTCATTTCTAAAGAGTTTTTGATGTGGACCATTTTTCTAAAAGTCTTTATTAAATTAGTTACAGTATTGTTTTATGTTTTGGTTTCTTGGCAAGAGGCATGTGGAATCCTAGCTCCCCGACCAGGATGAAGCCTGCACCCCCCGAATCGGAAGGTGGAGTCTTGACCACTGGACTATCAAAGAAGACAACAAATGGCATATGAACAGGTATATGAAAAGATGCTCAAAGGCATCAGTAAAATGCAAACCCAAACCATAACAAGATATCACCTCACACTGTTCACAATGGCTATTGTAAAAGAAAACAGAAAACAAGGAACATTAACTTATTCTAAGTGTCTCTTGGAATATAAGATTGTAAGCTCATTATGTGTGTTAATTTTCTTTTAGTAATTCTATCTTCCTCTACCCTCTTATTTTTCCCCTCTCCCCTTTCCCCACCCCTTACTAACTGGTATGATTATTTCCACTCATCTCTCAGGGTTTCAGTTCAGATTGGGATTATATCAAGGCATTCTGGGCTGTTGCTCTTGAGTGATGTTGGAGACATGATTGATCTACATGCAGAGCAACTGGCTGAATTCAGTTCCATTTCTGTTGGCATTAAATCTGTCCCTTCATCAGCCCCAAGCAGCAGAACAATAATTTACCCCTTTCCCACCCCAGCCCTCTTTCATTAATGGGCAGGGAAGCCACACTCAAGCCCCTACCTTCAGTGAGTTTATTGATATTTTTCAGAGGACACATTTTGTACTTTCCTTCCTAGGAGACCTTAGCTCTGAGCTGCCGCTTCCTGATTTTGATCAGTAGAATTATTGGATTGGCCAAAAACTTTGTTTGGGTTTTCCATAAATCTTATTGAAAAACCTGAACAAATGTTTTGGCCAATCCAGTATCTGTGTTACTTTAGTCCTAGAGATGTCTTCTTGTTTTCTCTTTTGCACTTTATTTTACATATTTCTGATTACTTTTTAACAGAATTTATAATCAGTAATTATCTATTTATTTGTCTTGAATATAAGCATAAATTTTTCATCATGATATCTTATTTACTATAGGAATATTAATGCTTGAAAACCATGTCACCCTTTAACAAGTTTTCTTGAGACATAGTTTGATAGATTATATAATGATATATGAGTTTTAGGTATATAACATAATGGTTCCATATTTGTGCATATTGTAAAATGATCACCACAATAAGTAAGTCATCACACATATTTACAAATTTTTTCCTTTAATGAGAATTTTTAGATTTACTCTCTGAGCAAATTTCAATATTATTTCAGTAATGTGCAATACAATATTATTAACTATAGTCATGCCTGGTGGGCTACAGTCCATGGGGTCGCTAAGAGTCGGAGACGACTGAGCGACTTCACTTTGACTTTTCACTTTCATGCACTGGAGAAGGAAATGGAAACCCACTCCAGTATTCCTGCCTGGAGAATCCCAGGGATGGGGGAGCCTGGTGGGCTGCCATCTATGGGGTCGCACAGAGTCAGACACGACTGAAGCGACTTAGTACTAGTAGTAACTATACTGGTTATTTATTTTATAACTGGAACTTTGTACCTTTTGATAACCTTCAGCCATTTCACTCACCATCCACACCTAAGCTCTGGGGACCACCATATCTGTTCTCTGTATCATGAGCTCAGTTTTTTTTTTTTTTTAAATTTAAATAATCCGCTTATAAGTAAGATAATAAGGTACTGGTTTTGTCTTTCTAATTAATTTCATTTAGCATAATGCCCTCAAGTTACATCCATGTTGTCACAGATGGCAAGATTTTCTTTCTTTAGTGGAAGAATAATAATTCATTATATGTGTATATTTATATGTATATGTATGAATTCAGTTCAGTTTCAGTTGCTCAGTCATGTCTGATTCTTTGCAAGCCCATGGACTGCAGCATGCCAGCCCTCCCTGTCTATCACCAACTTCTGGAGTCTACCCAAACTCATGTCCACTGAGTAGGTGATGCCATCCAACCATCTGATCCTCTGTCATCCCCTTCTCCTCCTGCCCTCAATCTTTCCCAGCAGCAGGGTCTTTTCCAATGAGTCAGCCCTTCGCATCAGGTGGCCAAAGTATTGGAATTTCAGCTTCATCATCAGTCCTTACAATGGATATTCAGGACCAGTTTCCTTTAGGATGGCTGGTTGGATCTCCTTGCAGTCCAAGGGACTCTCAAGAGTCTTCTCCAACACCACAGTTCAAAAGCATCAATTCTTCAGTGCTCAGCTTTCTTTATAGTCCAACTTTCATATTCATACATGACCACTGGAAAAACCATAGCCTTGACTAGACAGAACTTTGTTGGCAAAGTAATGTCTCTGCTTTTGAATATGCTATCTAGGTTGGTCATAACTTTTCTTCCAAGGAGTGAGTGAAGTTGATCAGTCATGTCCCACTCTTTGTGACCCCATGGACTGTAACCTACCAGGCTCCTCAGTCCTTGGAATTTTCCAGGCAAGAGTATTGGAGTGGGTTGCCATTTCCTCCTCCAAGTAAGTGTCTTTTAATTTCATGGCTGCAGTCACTATCCACAGTGGTTTTGGACCTTCCCTCCCCACCCCAAAAAAAGTCTGTCACTGTTTCCACTGTTTCAATATCTATTTGCCATGAAGTGATGGGACCAGATGCCATGATCTTAGCTTTCTGAATGTTGTGTTAAGCCAACTTTTTCACTTTCCTCTTTCATTTTCATCAAGAGGCTTTTTAGCTCCTCTTCACTTTCTGCCATAAGGGTGGTGCCATCTGCATATCTGAGGTTATTGGTATTTCTCCTGGCAATCTTGATTTCAGCTTGTGCTTTTTCCAGCCCAGCGTTTCTCATGATGTACTCTGCATATAAGTTAAATAAGTAGGGTGACAATATACAGCCTTGACATACGCCTTTTCCTATTTGGAACCAGTCTGTTGTTCCATGTCCAGTTCTAACTGTTGCTTTCTGACCTGCATGCAGATTTCTCAAGAGGCAGGTCAGGTGCTCTGGTATTCCCATCTCTTGAAGAATTTCCCCCAGTTTGTGGTGATCCACACAGTCAAAGACTTTGGCATAGTCAGTAAAGCAGAAATAGATGTATTTCTGGAACTCTCTTGCTTTTTTGATAATCCAGCAGATGTTGGCAATTTGATCTCTGGTTCCTCTGCTTTTTCTAAAGCCAGCTTGAACATCTGGAAGTTCATGGTATCTATTTGATTAATATACATACATACATGTATATGTATATATATATATTAAAGATTTATATATATTGAATATTTTAATGAATTTGCTAACGAGCATGAAAAGGTTTATATATATATACACGCACACACCACATTTTCTTTATCCATTTATCCATCAGTGGATGGCTAGGTTGTTTTCACATCTTGGCTACTGAAAATAATGCTGCAATAAACATGGGATGCATATGTCTTTTCAAGTTGGTGTTTGCGTTTTCTTTGGACTAATACCCAGAAGTGGAATTGCTGAATCATTTGTAGTAGTTCTATTTTTAATTTGTTGAGGAATCTCCATACTGTTTTCCATAGTGACTCCACCACTTTACTGAATGTAAGCTTCTTGATACAAGAACTTATTCATTTATGTCTCACTGCTTTCTAGAATAGTCCCTTGGATATAATTGGATTCCACAAACAAAATCCAATCCAATATCAGTTTCTTTATAAATTGAGTAAATAAATAAAAGGAATTTCTATATTTCAAAAGTTTTTAGGAGCTAATTTGAATAGTTTCCTCTTACCAAGAGTCCAAGAGTTGCTCAGTCATGTCCAACTCTTGGTGACCCATAGACTGTAGCCCACCAGACCCCTCTGTCCATAGGATTCTCCAGGCAAGAATACTGGAGTGGGTTGCCATTTCCTTCTCCAAGGAATCTTCCCAACCCAGGGATCGAACCCAGGTCTCCCGCATTGTAGGCAGACACTTTAACCTCTGAGCCACCTTCCTGTTATTCATTCTTATATCATCAACCTCACCCTTCCTTCTGAATTGCGTCCTCATATTAGGAACATGATCGAGTAATTGCCATGTTAAAAACAAAATCTCTGAGCATGCTTTAAAATGAATGGATTTTAAGCTGATGATAAAGCAAACTATAATACCACATATTTTTATATGTAGAGGTTTTAAGAAAATTGAATTGATAATAAAAGTTCTAAAATTGCTTAATATGTAAACTTAATAACAATCCATTTTTCTTGCCTGTTGATTCATTTTTTTGAGCCTATTAGTTTATGAATAGATCCATAAATTGGTTAAAAAAAATCACATTGCATATTTAACCCACATGGAAAATATCCATTTACTTTTTTACTAAAGGATAAAAATTTATAGCCATGAGGTAAACCTCTTTATAGAAGTTGGGTACTGATATTTTTGTGAGTGGTTAATTTTTTCGTGTTCATTTGCAAATTAATTAAAATCTTTAATTCACATTTTACGTGAAGATATGTTTGTTTTCAGAATGACAGTTTGACTTTTGATTTATATATGTTTTGACTGAGACATTTATTTTTGTTCATAAAATCTTTTCAGAATCACTGTAACTTAGGTATCATATGAGGAAAATTAATTTAATTTAATTAAGCATCTCAGAAATAAGTATATATAAATTACGTTGTTGCTTTATAAACTTTAGAAGCTTGTTCCCTTCACTTGAAAACAATTTTCTCCAAGAGAGTGTTACATCTTGGCAAGGATTAAATAAATTGAATCATCTGATTTTAGATTCTGTTGAAAGGTCAATATGATTTTAGATTTTAAAAGTTATGAAGTTTCAGTCCTGATTCTATCATGAATTTATTAAAATTCTTTTAGAAATTTATTAAGGTAACTCATGTTTGTCCTTTATCTCATGATAGAAGGGGTTACTTTTACATTAAATATTATTTGTGGACAAGAAGGATATATTTTTAAAACATGCATACCAGACACACACCCCATTTTACGACTTTAAAGATTTGTTGTTTGGGTGAGTGTTATGCATTTCTAGGAAGAAATTGGCAGCTAAGTAGACAATAGCAGCTACTTAGACAATATTGCCTAAGTAGACAATAGATTTCCATTTTTCCAACCAGAAACATTTTTCCTGCATAAATGTTTTTTGTTTTACTTTATATGAATGCAATTTTTTGGTTAAAACATTATTTGAATGGGTTTTCCATTTCATATCCATATTCTTATCTGATCTGATTTTAATAATGACAGAATATGAAAGACATTTTTGTAGTTCATTATAATATTTTTTAAATGCTAAAATACTCTTTATTCAGTTTTCAAAGTTAATATCCTTTACTTATAGTGAAGTAAGTAAGGTGCTTTTAAAGGAATATGTTAAATTTGGGGACAAAGTATTTGCCTTATTTGAATAGAAAATAGAATTTAGAATTCACAAGGTTTATTGCTATGCTACTACCTTCCTTTCAAGGACACTTATATAGAAGTCACTCACGTATGTTGTATCCTTTAACATCCCTTGGTAAGTCCTAGTTGTTCTTAAATTTCTCTCCATATCTGGGACATAGAACATCATTATTTTCCTACTGTTATCACATCCCATATGCTTATCTAAATAAAATTAGAGGGTTTCTGAAAGTAGTAAAAACAACAATAAATTTTTGTCTAATAATCCAGTGGTGTTAGATAATAGCTTACCAATGATTAGAATAATTTTGTATAGAAGGCCATAGGGAGGATGATTGAAGGCAGGAAAATAAGTTAAAGTTTGAATAATGTTTAACTTTTTCTGGGTCTAAAATGAAAATAGAAGTGAACTAAAACAAAATTTCCTGCCTTAACTTGCCTGTGCAACATGTGACTATATTTACTTCGTCTTTCATATGAGATTTTGTGGTCTTACTCTGTAGTTTTCAGTATGTTTTTAGAATTAGAGATATTATGATAACTCCTTATCAGAGTGATGAACTAATCATTCTTAGGCTTTTGTGTATTTGCCTGACACTTGCTAGCTGATGGTTTCATGTTTAGTTGGAAAAAAATGTGTTTTCCTGATAGACAGCTTTAGTTTGCGTAAGCAGATTTCAAGATTTTATTCTGGATATTCAGTCAGACATCATTTCTTTCATCTTGGAGTTATATTCTTGAAAAGGTGAATGGAGCTGGAAAAGTTTTAGCCAGAAGAACAGATCTGAATGAAAAGGCAATTAAAGAACCCAGTTTTGCTCTGCCCTGAGTGGGAGGGGCAGCTTCTATCCTAAATAATGAAGAACTGCTCCTGATCACTATTTTTTCTTAAACAGAGAAGAGGACGGTAGCTGATCCAGCTGTAATATATTTTTTCTACACTTTTTGATATATGACTCAGAGTTAACAATACATGTTGTTGGTGTCAGAGCTGAATTGCTCTGCCCTGAGTGGGAGGGGCAGCTTCTATCCTAAATAATGAAGAACTGCTCCTGATCACTATTTTTTCTTAAACAGAGAAGAGGACGGTAGTTGATCCAGCTGTAATATATTTTTTCTACACTTTTTGATATATGACTCAGAGTTAACAATACATGTTGTTGGTGTCAGAGCTGACATAGTAGAGGTCAATGGTTTTTGTTCAATAATGCATTACAATCTGCATGTTTGTAGACAAAATTACCACATCATAATATGACGAGCATGGAGGAATCTCTTCTTTCTACAGAGCTTGAAATTGCATATTCATTCCAGATATTCTTTCATATAGCTTGTTTGATGAAGAGCAAAGTACACTGATGCACGACGCTGAACCCAACATAGCAGTGGCTTTATGGGTTAGGAGTGCGAGGAAAAGAATGGCTATGCTTGGCTAAGAAACAGCTCAACTGGAATTCCATCACCTCCACTAGCTTTGTTCTTAGTGATGCTTTCTAAGGCCCACTTGGCTTCACATTCCAAGATGTCTGGCTCTAGATTAGTGTTCACATCCTCATGATTATCTGGGTCGTGAAGATCAGTAGAGGGCAATGGTTTTTGTTCAATAATGCATTACAATCTGCATGTTTGTAGACAAAATTACTACATCATAATATGACAAGCATGGAGGAATCTCTTCTTTCTACAGAGCATAAAATTGCATATTCATTCCAGATATTCTTTCATATAGCTTGTTTGATGAACAGCAAAGTACACTGATGCACGATGCTGAACCCAACATAGCAGTGGCTTTATGGGTTAGGAGTGTGAGGAAAAGAATGGCTATGCTTGGCTGTTCTGAACACATTTATCTTCTCAGACAGCTACAAGAATAGTACTGTAGCTTTTTTAGCTACAATACTATTGTTTTTCACCTTTGAGGCCTTTTTTTTTTTTCAATTTTTTTCTTCATTATTTTTCAATGAAGTTTTCATCTTAAATGAACACCAAATATTCCCTCATTGCTTGTTTATGAATGACTTGCCAGTGTCTCTGTCCAGTCATGTTGCTTTCTCCCAAAACAATGAAACATTTCTGCATTAGACTGTCAACTAGACTGTGTCTTCCTTGATAAAGAATCCAGCCTTAATATTGAAAAGATTCAGCATTAAAATGCATGCCAAATATACTGCAAGGCATGTGGCTTTATTATTATTAGCATTCTAAGTACTATTTTATTGACTTTTAGGAGGCTTTTCTCTCCTTAGATTGCAAAAGAGGTTTTCTACATTTTGATCTAGTTTCATTGGTTCTCTGACAATGTAGTGCCAGACTTATAAGGTAATGCAGTTTTTCATGATGTAATGATAAAGAAGCAATATACTCCCAGAACCACCTGAGAGGAAGCTACGTTTTAAAAGGATTTTACTATAGTGTGGGGATGCCAGCAGACAAGATAAAAGGACAAATAGTATCCATTTCAATCTTTATCAACCTGATAATTAAAATGCATGCCAAATATACTGCAATGCATGTGGCTTTATTATTATTAGCATTCTAAGTACTATTTTATTGACTTTTAGGAGGCTTTTCTCTCCTTAGATTGCAAAAGAGGTTTTTTACATTTTGATCTAATTTCATTGGTTCTCTGACAATGTAGTGCCAGATTTTATAAGGTAATGCAGTGTTTCATGATATAGTGATAAAGAAGCAATATTCTCCCAGAACCACCTGAGAGGAAGCTACATTTTAGAAGGATTTTGCTATAGTGTGGGGATGCCAGCAGACAAGATAAAAGGACAAATAGTATCCATTTCAATCTTTATCAACCTGATAAAGAATGTTTTTGCTGTTCATTCACTCAGTTGTGTCTGAGTCTTTGTGACCCCATGGACCACAGCACACCAGGCTTCCCTGTCCTTTACTATTTCCTGGAGTTTGCTCAAACTCATATCCATTGAGTCAATGGGTTACATCTAACCATCTCATCCTCCATCATCCCCTTCTCCTCCTGCCCTCAATCTTTCCCAGCATCAGGGTCTTTTCCAGTGAGTCAGTTCTTTCCATCAGGTGGCCAAAGTATTGGAGCTTCAGCTTCAGCATCAGTCCTGCCAATTCAGGGTTGATATTCTTTAGGATTGAATGGTTAGATCTCCTTGCAGTCCAAGGGACTCTCAAGAGTCTTCTCCAAGGTCAATGGTAGTAGCTAATTAGCGTATCTCTTATCATGAAGTGAAGTGAAGTGAAGTCGCTGAGTCGTGTCTGACTCTTTGCGACCCCATGGACTGTAGCCTACTAGGCTCTTCTGTCCATGGGATTTTCCAGGCAATAGTCCTGGAGTGGATTACCATTTCCTTCTCCAGGGGATCTTCCCAACCCAGGGATCGAACCCGGGTCTCCTGCATTGTAGACAGACGCTTTACCAGCTGAGCCACCAGGGAGCTGAGATGAATATCTTTTTCTACTTCTTATATTTTATTATTTGGGTGAACTGTATGTTCACAGCCTTTGCTTGTTTTTACATTGAAAAAATATATCAGTTTTTTCCTTATTGAATATTAGGAGCTATTTTTATTTTAATGACATGCAAATTGCAAATTCTTTCCCAAGTCCCTTGTTTTTTGACTATCCTCATGGTACTTTTTGCTATATATATATATTTTTAAAGTCAGATCTTCTTGATTTTGACAGAGAATCAAAATGTGTCATAGCTTTGTGTCATAGTTCAAAAGGGCTTTCTGAGTTTAAAATAATCAATCATCAAGTGGATTCTCCTTGTAATTTTATAGTTTCACTTCCCTATTTAAATCAAGTATTCATTTTGAATTTATCAATTTGAATATATGCAATAGAATATTACTCACCTCATCAGAGGCCACATGATTAGAAAAGGTCAGTTTTCATTCCAATCCCAAAGAAGGGAAGTGCCAAAGAATGTTCAAATCGTGCTCATTTCACATGTTAGCGAGATTATGCTCAAAATCCTTCAAGCTAGGCTTCAGCAGTATGTGAACCGAGAATTTCCAGATGTACATACTTGGTTTCAAAGAAGCAGAGGAATCAGAGATCAAATCGACAAGACAACATCTGTGGATCATGGAGAAGGAAGTGCCAAAGAATGTTCAAATCGTGCTCATTTCACATGTTAGCGAGATTATGCTCAAAATCCTTCAAGCTAGGCTTCAGCAGTATGTGAACCGAGAATTTCCAGATGTACATACTTGGTTTCAAAGAAGCAGAGGAATCAGAGATCAAATCGACAACATCTGTGGATCATGGAGAAAGCAAGGAAGTTCCAGAAAAGCATCTGCTTCTTCATTGACTACACTAAAGCCTTTGACTGTGTGGATCACAACAAACTCTGCAAAATTCTTAAAGAGATGGGAGTACTAGATTACCTTACCTGTCTCCTGAGAAACCTGTATGTGGGTCAAGAAGCAACACTTAGAATTGGACATGAAACAACTGACGAGTTCAAAATTGGGGAAAGTATATGACGAGGCTGTATATTGTCACCCTGCTTATTTAACTTTTATGCAGAGTACATCCTGTGAAACGTTGAGCTGGATGAATTACAAGTTGGATTCAAGATTGCTGGGAGAAATACCAACAACCACAGATATGCAGATAACACTGCCCTTATGGCAGAAAACAGAGGAACTAAAGGGCCTTTTGATGAAAGTGAAAAAGGAGAGTAAAAGAGATGGCTTGAAACTCAACATTCAAGAAAACTAAAATCATGGCATCCAGTCACATCATTTCATGGAAAATAGATGGGGAAAAATTGGAAGCAGTGACAGATTTTCTTGGGCTCCAAAATCACTGTGGATGGTGACTGCAGCCATGAAATTAAAAGATGCTTACTCCTTGGAAGGAAAGCTTTGACAAACCTAAACAATATATAAAAAGCAGAGACATCACTTTGCCAACAAAGGTCTATATAGTCAAAGCTATAGTTTTTCCAATAGTCATGTGAAAGTTGGACTCTAAAGAAGGCTGAGTGCCAGAGAATTGATGCTTTTGAATTGTGGTGTTGGAAAAGACTCTTGAGAGTTCCTTGGACAGCAAGATCAAACCAGTCAGTCCTAAAGGAAATCAACCCTGAATTTTCATTGGAAGTACTGATGCTGAAGCTGAAGCTGAAGCTCCAAATACTTTGGCCACCTGATGCAAAGCGCTGACTCATTGGAAAAGACCTTGATGCTGGTAAAGACTGAAGGCAAAAGGAGAAGGGGGCGGCAGCAGATGATAGTTAGATAGCATCACTGACTCAATGGACATGAGTTTGAATAAACTCCTGGAGAAAGTGGATAAAAGGAGCCTGGTGTGCTACAGTCTGTGGGGTCACAAAGAGTCAGACATGACTTAGTGACTGAAAAACAATAAGAACAACATAAAAAGAATGAATTATTGTCCTTTGCAGCAATATGGACAGATCTAGAGATGATCCTACTAAGGGAGGTAAAGCAGAGAAAGAAATATAATATATCACGTATAAGTGGAATCTCAAAAGTTGATGTAAATAATCTTATCTACAAAATACAAATAAACTCACAGACGTGGTTACAAAGGAGAAAAGGATAGGTGGAGAGATAAATTACGAGTTTGGGATTAACATATACACAGTACTATATATAAAATGGACTTCCCTGGTGGCTCAGATGGTAAAGCATCTGCCCACAGTGTGGGAGACCTGGATTCAGTCCCTGGGTTGGGAAGATCTCCTGGAGAATGGCAACCTACTCCAGTTTTCTCTCCTGGAAAATCTCATTGACAGAGGAACCTGGTAGGCTACAATCCATGGGGTTGCAAAGAGTTGGACACGACTGAGTGACTTCACTCACTCATATATAAAATAGACAAACAACAAAGTCCTACTGTTTAGCACAGGAAACTGTATTCAACATCTTATAATAATCTAAAAGAGCTTCCCAGGTGATTCAATGGTAAAGCGTCTGCCAATGCAGGAGATTAGGGTTCAATCCCTGGGTCAGGATGTTCCCCTGGAGGAGGAAATGGAAACCCACTGCAGTATTCTTGCCTGGAAAATCCCATGGAAAGAGGAGTCTGATGGGCTACAGTCCATGGGGTCACAAGAGTTGGACATGTCTTAGCAACTAAACAACAACAACAGAAAATAACCTAAAATGCACAAAATGTGAAAAAGAATATGTACATAAATATATATAATGGAATATATTTTCTGTACACCTGAAAGTATCACAACGTTGTGAATCAACTATAATTAAAAAGTAAAAATTGTAAAATAAATTAAAAAAATTAAATCTATTTTGAATTTATTAAGGTATAGGATATGAAGTATGAATCCAGCTTAATTATTTTTTTCTAGATAGCTACTTAGTTGTCCTAAACCTGTTGTTGTATAAATCATTTATGTTCCCCAACTTGTTTGAAATATCCCTTTTATACACTAAATTTCCACATGCATCTAGGTATATTTCTTGACTTTCCATTCTATTATTTTTATTAACCTGTCTCCTACACTTAAAAAATGTGATGCTCTAAGATTTGCTTTAGTATAGGACAGTCAGTTGCCCACTGGAGTTTTCCTGAATAGAGATCAAACCGAGTAGCAGATTTGCTGAGTTGTAGATTTTGCTCATCTTCTGATATACTAGAGAATTTCCAAAGAATTTGTACCAAATCAGCTGAACAGTAGTGTATAAGATTTTGTAGCTTCACATATGGAGATTTATGACTTTAACAACAATCTAGTGGGTGTAAAATGATTTCTTATTGTGATTTTAACTTATATTTAAAAAATTACTAATGAGATTATCTTTTTATAAGTGTTTCAGTTTACTTTTTAATGAAATGTCTGTTTTGTTTCTTGCTCATTTTTCACTTGAGTTTATTTTCTCTTCCTTATTGATTTTGAGGAGTTTTTACGTATGATATAATTTTAAGTAATGTTTTTTCTAGGAAGTGGTCAGTTTCATTTCAGTTTTATTTTCCAATATTGTCAAAAGCTTTTAATAGTATTCTTTTATTACTCTTAAAAATTCTGCCACACTGTATATTTTTGCCTTTTATCTTAATCAGTTATGTTGGTGTATTGTCAATTTCACTAGACTTTTCAAAGAATAAGGTTTTATCTTTGTTTACTATTACATTGAACTTTGTTTTCTGTATTATTAATTTCTGCTCTTATATTGAATCATCTCATAGTTTTCTATATTTTTTTTATTTTCTACTTTTAAAGTTCTATCTAGTTTTCAGTCTTTCTTCTGCTCTAATATCAGAATTTAAGACTATATGTTTACCCCATCCAAGTACTAACCATTCCTGACCCTGCTTATCTTCTGAGATCAGACAAGATCGCACATATACACATTCAGGATGGTATGGTTGTAAAGTTGCTTTCTTTTTTTTAAAAATTTTATTTTTACTTTTTTTACTTTACAATACCGTATTGGTTTTGCCATACATTGACATGAATCCGCCACAGGTGTATATGAGCTCCCAATCCTGAATCCCCCTCCCCCCTCCCACCCCTCACCCCCATATCATCTCTCTGGATCATCCCCGTGCACCAGCCCCAAGCATCCTGTATCCTGTATTGAACATAGACTGGCAATTCATTTCTTACATGATAGTATACATATTTCAATGCTATTCTCCCAAATCATCCCTCCCTCTCCCTCTCCCTCTCCTTCTCCCTCAGAGTCCATAAGTCCGCTCTACACATCTGTATCTCTTTTGCTGTCTTGCATACAGGGTCCTCATTACCATCTTTCTAAATTCCATATATATGTGTTAGTATACTGTATTGGTGTTTTTCTTTCTGGCTTACTTCACTCTGTATAATTGGTTCCAGTTTCATCCATCTTATTAGAACTGATTCAAATGTATTCTTTTTAATGGCTGAGTAATACTCCATTGTGTATATATACCACAGCTTTCTTATCCATTCATCCGCTGATGGACATCTAGGTTGTTTCCATGTCCTGGCTATTATAAACAGTGCTGCAATGAACATTGGGGTACATGTGTCTCTTTCTATTCTGGTTTCCTCGGTGTGTATGCCCAGCAGTGGGATTGCTGGGTCATAAGGCAGTTCTATTTGCAATTTCTTAAGGAATCTCCACACTGTTCTCCATAGTGGCTGTACTAGTTTGCATTCCCACCAACAGTGTAAAAGGGTTCCCTTTTCTCCACACCCTCTCCAGCATTTATTGCTTGCAGACTTTTGGATCGCAGCCATTCTGACTGGTGTGAAGTGGTATCTCATTGTGGTCTTGATTTGCATTTCTCTGATAATGAGTGACGTTGAGCATCTTTTCATGTGTTTGTTAGCCATCCGTATGTCTTCTTTGGAGAAATGTCTATTTAGTTCTTTGGCCCATTTTTTGATTGGGTCGTTTATTTTTCTGGAATTGAGCTGTATAAGTTGCTTGTATATTTTTGAGATTAGTTGTTTGTCAGTTGCTTCATTTGCTATTATTTTCTCCCATTCAGAGGGTTGTCTTTTCACCTTGCTTATAGTTTCCTTTGTTGTGCAGAAGCTTTTAATTTTAATTAGATCCCATTTGTTTATATTTGCTTTTATTTCCAGTATTCTGGGAGGCGGATCATTGAGGATCCTGCTGTGATTTATGTCGGAGAGTGTTTTGCCTATGTTCTCCTCTAGGAGTTTTATAGTTTCTGGTCTTACATTTAGATCTTTAATCCATTTTGAGTTTATTTTTGTGTGTGGTGTTAGAAAGTGATCTAGTTTCATTCTTTTACAAGTGGTTGACCAGTTTTCCCAGCACCACTTGTTAAAGAGATTGTCTTTACTCCATTGTATATTCTTGCCTCCTTTGTCAAAGATAAGGTGTCCATATGTGTGTGGATTTATCTCTGGGCTTTCTATTTTGTTCCATTGATCTATATTTCTGTCTTTGTGCCAGTACCACACTGTCTTGATGACTGTGGCTTTGTAGTAGAGCCTGAAGTCAGGTAAGTTGATTCCTCCAGTTCCATTCTTCTTTCTCAAAATTGCTTTGGCTATTCGAGGTTTTTTGTATTTCCATACAAATCTTGAAATTATTTGTTCTAGTTCTGTGAAAAATACCGCTGGTAGCTTGATAGGGATTGCATTGAATCTGTAGATTGCTTTGGGTAATATATTCATTTTCACTATATTGATTCTTCCAATCCATGAACATGGTATATTTCTCCATCTATTAGTGTCCTCTTTGATTTCTTTCATCAGTGTTTTATAGTTTTCTATATATATGTCTTTAGTTTCTTTAGGTAGATATATTCCTAAGTATTTTATTCTTTTCGTTGTAATGGTGAATGGAATTGTTTCCTTAATTTCTTTTTCTACTTTCTCATTATTAGTGTATAGGAATGCAAGGGATTTCTGTGTGTTGATTTTATATCCTGCAACTTTACTATATTCATTGATTAGCTCTAGTAATTTTCTGGTGGAGTCTTTAGGATTTTCTATGTAGAGGATCATGTCATCTGCAAACAGTGAGAGTTTTACTTCTTCTTTTCCAATTTGGATTCCTTTTATTACTTTTCTGCCCTGATTGCTGTGGCCAAAACTTCCGAAACTATTTTGAATAGTAGCAGTGAAATTGGTCACCCTTCTCTTGTTCCTGAAAAGTTGCTTTTTTATATAATTATTTTTCAATACTTAAGTTATTCAGGTGATACCTTTTTTTTTTAATGGAAGCAATTTCATTTCTTTTCTGAGGGTATAAATCACATCTTCACAGTAGTATTTTGCATATCTTTGCTACAGTGGCCACGTTTTGGGGGAATACTTCTCTTTTCTTGGCTTTGATTTCAGTTGGTTATTGGATTCTGATCTGTAGGTGCATATGTTTACTTAAAAAATTATTTATTTATTTACTTATGGCTGTGCTGGGTCTTCGTTGCTGTGCAATATTCTGTCTAGCTGTAGCAAGTGGGGACTACTCTCTCACTGTGGTACACAGGCTTCTCATTGTGGCAGCATCTCTAGTTGCAGAGCAGGGGCTGTAGGGCAGGTGGGCATCAGCAGTTGCAGCACGTTGCCCATAGTTGTGGCTCCTGGGACTCAGAGCACAGGCTCAGTTGTGGTAGTGCATGGGCTTAGTTGCTCCATGGCATGTGGGATCTTCCTGGTTCAGGGATTAAATCCATGTCTCCTGCACTGGCAGGCAGATTCTTCACCATGCAACCACCAGGGAAGCCCTCATGTGTTTACTTCTACTTTTGCTTAGGCTGACTGCTTTGTCTGATTCTATTTACTGTTTCCACTTACCGGAATGAAGTAGGCTGAACAACCCACCCTGAGGGATCTATTAGAAGATTTCTCTCTTTTCTTATATGTTTCAGGCAGTAAGTCACTGTCCTACCTCTCTGTCCTAAGATGTAGGGAATCTGTTGCTTCTCTCTGGGTAAGATGTAGGTTTTGTGGAAGGGCTGATCATTATCCATGCTCCTTTGTTTGCCTCCTGGTCACTTCTGCATCTGAAATATTTGATCTTTTTGTGTGCAATTGTTTGAAGCTTCTCCTACCTTAAAACAAAAAAAACCCCAAACTTTCTTCTATAATTTTTTTTTGGAATATGCATGCTCAGTCATTTCAGTCAGTCCAACTCTGCAACTCATTAGACTGTAGCCTGCCAGGGTCCTCTGTCTATGGAATTCTCCAGGTAAGAATACTGGAGTGGGTTGCCATGCGCTCCTCCAGGGGAACTTCCCACGTACCCTGTACCTCCTGCATCACAGGCAGATTCTTTACTGCTGAGCCTCTGGGGAAGCCCATTTTGGAATTTAGTTTAATATAACTTAGTATTGTTTGTGTTTTACAGTGTTGTCCCTACAGACTATTTTATTCTCTTTACCCTAACAGGCAATATTCCTAAGGCCTCTTTACAGACTCCTTGAATGCACTGATTTTTAAGGAGACAATATAATAGTTGAGAATATAACACTGCTACTTACTATGTGATTATGAAAAGTTGTTAATGTCAGTTTCCTATTTGTCAATATTGGTATAATTACAAAACATGACTCATGAGTGTTAAATGGAATGTATCAGAGCCTGATACACAGGAGGCATTCAGTACATTTGTTATTAACAGTATCTCACACTTCTTCCTCAGGCTAGAAGTAGATTGAATTTGAGTTGATGAAATTTGGTTAGAAAATAACTTGCTAGATTTAAGTAATTCTGATATGCAAGATTTTGAACAATGATTGGATTTACAGATTTTCTGGATTGTCTTTTCAGTACACTGTCTTTTCATTTTATTGGCCATAAAATCATGGGTGATATATAAATATATATATATAGTATAATGTATGTGTCTATTAATACATAATCACTATTTGAGTTTTTTTTTTTGTTCTAAGTAGTGGAAACAGTCCTTGAAAAAGGAGTTTTTTTAAAGGATAAAACATCATTCACAGAACCAAAGGAAGAGATCAGTATTTTGCAACCTGTTCTATAAAAGTCAAATTTGGCCACTGCCAATAGTCTATTTAATACTATAAAAGGAAAGAAAACAAAATGCAATGAGAGTGTACTTACACACATGCACATATGTACATTTGATAATACATATTCAGAAAATGGGAGAATAAACATAGAGGCTAGAGTTCTCATTTTTGCAAATAGATAAGGTAAATTTCATTTTGCTTCTCCTCTACCTATTCCATGATTCTCTTCCATTTGGACAGAATCCTGATTTTCTTGGTAGTTTTTCCTTAGTGATATGATCCAATCCTTCATTTTTTATAGGACTCAGTGGTCCTTTCTATATATGCTTGAAACACACTCACTGACTATCATTACTGTACAACAATCCCCCCGAGTTCTATCCTAATTCTTCCCAGTCCCAACTATAGAGCAGAATTCCTGTTTATTCTTGATAGTCAATATCAAACAATAGCATAGCTGAAATTTAAACTCTTTGCCTAGCGACAGGATAAAACCAAAATAATCAGGATACAGCCTCGGTTTCTCACTCAGAGAAACCATTATTGTGTTCATTAGTATACACATATCTTCCTTGGGTACTAAAACTTGTAGAAAAGCAAATTTCTGGGCTCAAAAGCAAACAATTGTCATGAAGAATACTAGATACAATTATAGGAGCCTTGTCTGTCCTCTTCCCCCTTCAAGGTAAGACTTGCACATTTTTGAGAAACAGAACCATGTGTTATCAGTCATTGATTTAGAGCAAATAACACATCCTTTAAGTCAGCATACCAAACTTACAAAAGTCTTGTCTGCAAATTAATAATGCAGCTAAGTTTCCAATAAGGCATTTGACTATTCTACGGGATTATTGCCTGTGGACGTCAGCTTGCTAATTTAAAACGTGAAACTTTAGTTGAAGGCAGTATTTTATGGGTTGCTTCCTTGGCAATGAAAAAGTCACAATTTAATTGAACAATTACCAGATAGCTGCTAGTTTCCTTAAGACATCATGTTTGGCCACTACTGCTGGTAAATTGGACATTAATAACATTGGTAAACCATGGAAGGAGAATGACTCACATTCACACTCAGCTTATACATCTGGGTTATTAAGGCTCCGTTTGTGGGGACTGATGTTAGAATGAGGTACAAATATCTTCATGATCTGGGCATTTTCCAATTATTCTACTCACACACTTCTCTCCAAGCCTCCTTCCCTTCAGTTTTTCAATCATCTCACCAATTCTTTACCGTCTAGCCAGATATTGGCCTCTGTCTAACTGCCCAAGAATCGGAATAAATTCTTGCCTTTATGGTAGAGTACCAGAAAGTATTCTGCTGAATGCTTTGTCTAGTGGGAGTATTTAAAGTATGATTTGTAATAATTCAAAAGTTTCAGTAATCTCTGTCTTAATATTGAGACTATCTGAACATGCGGGTATGTCTGTATATGTCTGTGTATAAACATGCACCATTAGGATCTAAACAGAACATTATATAATTTAAGAAGAAAATCATAAAAAGGAATAGATTTTGGGCTATGGAATCAGAGAATTTAGTAGATTGTGTTTTTATTAATAGAACCAGATGATTTACATATATAAGTAGATGAGAGAAAGGCCACAGTTATATTAAAAAGTGAAGAGTAACCTTCTTTCACAGATAACAAAGAGGCACATTTTGTATTAGCTTACCAGTCTGCCACTCAGTGCATTTTTGACACCTTAGGGTTAACACACCTGAAGGCAGTTTAAGTCCTAACTACTGAATAAATTCTTTGAATTAAATTTTATTCTCTATTCTGGTTCTTATTTTTGAGTTCACAATTTCATTTAATCTTATTATACTTTTTCTTAAGCTCTAGACCCATTGGCAACTCTTACATGATATAAATGCTTCAAAAGATTTTAACTTAGGGATTTTTTTTTTATTTTCATCTGAACATATTCTACCATTTTAAGATATTTTGTTTAGAGTAGATGCATTTCAGCTGCACATGTTCAGAAAACCTCTTGTGCCTATCGAAGGAAGAATTCCAGGACAGAAGGGTAATAGCTATGGTCTCTCTGAGGCTTNTAACTTAGGGATTTTTTTTTTATTTTCATCTGAACATATTCTACCATTTTAAGATATTTTGTTTAGAGTAGATGCATTTCAGCTGCACATGTTCAGAAAACCTCTTGTGCCTATCGAAGGAAGAATTCCAGGACAGAAGGGTAATAGCTATGGTCTCTCTGAGGCTTAGTGTTTTCCTCCCCTTTGAGCTGTGCTTTCTTAAGAAATATTCCCCATATTACAGAAGAACAGGGAAAGTGAGATCCTTAGTGAACAGTTTTTTTCTGGTAGCAACTTTATTGAGATAAATGATTTATATTCCATATAATTCATCCCTTCAAGTGTACAATTTAATGATTTTTCATATATCCCATAATAAATGTATTTCTATTATGATAGTTTTAAAAAATGAACCCAAGAAGATGGTGGAGTAGGAAGACGTTGAGCTCACCTCCTCTCCAGGGACACACCAAAATTATAACTATTTGCAGAGCAACTCTCATCTATGAGAATGAATTGAAAACTAGCAGAAAAGATTTTACACAACTGAAGAGATAAAGAATCTCAATGAGATGGGTTGGGGGGTGGAGGTGTGGTATAGTCAAGACCCCAAATCCACATATGATCCACAAAAGGAGAATAATCACTAGCGCAGAGTTTCTTTGCAAGGAGCAAGGAGTCCAAACCCAATATTAAGTTCCCAGCCTGAAGGTCCTGCACTGGGAAGAAAAGCCCCAGGACATTTGACTCTGAAGATTAGCCAGAGGGCTATACGGAACAGACTCAACTCTTAAAGGGCATGCACCCAGAGGCAGTAGTTTGATAGGACCCTGAGTCAGACCCACTTGCTGAACTTGAAGAGCCTCTTGAAGAGGTAGGAGGCAGCTGGGGATGTAGATGCATTTTGGGGAGATACCATGGGGGCACTGCACTAGGAAGCACCATTTTGGAGTTTTCCTTGTAGCCTTTTAGTGCTGGGGGATTACCCACATACCAGTGGGCCAGCCTCAGCCCTGGGTTCCCCTTGACCCTGTATCCAGCTGCACGGGATCCAACTCTACTCATTAGCAGGTCAGGAAACTGTGAGTAAAAATATTTAAACATTTGTTGGTGTCAAATGTCTGTAGACAGGAAAGTCTATCATTTCTATATTTCTATTATGTATGTAGTTTTTGAAAACAGAGCAAAAATACATTGTGGAACCCAGCCTACTCTAATTTTCACTTGATTCTACTGTTAAACGTTTAAGGACTTCCCTGGTGGCCCAGTGGTTAAGACTTCATGCTCCCAATGCAGGGGGCCCTGGTTCAGTCCATGATCAGGGAACAACTGTATCCCATAGGCAGCAACTAAGAGCTCTCATGAGGCAACTAAGACCTAACACAGCCAAATATAAATATTTAAAAACTTTTAAACTAAATGCTTTTGATTAGAGTGGTTAATATTAAAAAGTAGTCTCATGTTAATGAATTAATAACTTAATTTCTAAGTCAGTGTTTTAAGATTTCTAAATTGGAACATGATTTTATACCATTTTTTATTTAAAGAAACTGCTTTAATATTAGTTAAGCCAAAAAAAAAAAAAATCAGATTCTAGAAAGTCAAGTACCTTAAGGTTTGTAAGGCAATTTTCTCTTAAAGGTTAATATAATTTAAAAGTTATATTTTAAATTATATTTTTAAGATTATAATTTACTAATTTAGATCTATCTACCAATATTTACTGACATATTTTACATTTATTTTGCTCATTAAGGCAGTAAATGTACATAAATCTGGTGTTCCTAAAAATGTTGACATTTATAAAGTTCAAAGAAGTAATCAAAATGTGAAAGCAAAGCAAGCAAATAGATTACAATGAAAAGAAAAATTTTGTATAATTCGCTAATATAATAAAGTAAAATAGAAAATTCCACAGGTTATCTAGTTTAACTAATTTTTACAAGTGTGAATTATTTATGGTCTATGTAAGTAGACAAGCATACAGGGAACAGCAAAATCCTGACTTTATTTTGGACTGTTGCCTTAAGTAATAAATATGAAAGAAAACTGCTGTAGCTTTAAACAATTTACAGAGGCTCTCTGAGTAACTGTATCTCACTGCCTTCTTCCTCACTTGCTTATTATCAATGAAAAGTGAAGTGTGGTCAGAATTCAGAGGTACATTAAGGTTGACAGGGAATGCCTCCGAGATCCAGCACTATGAGACAGACATTAAAAAAAAAATTCTCTTTATCAAACAATCACAGTGGGTAGATAGTAGTCATCCAATAAACATTTCTAGTGATTAATGAATGGGTTGGGAGTGAACTCCAAGGACCCTTGACAATTAGATTATGAGTTGCCTCTAGCTCCCATCAAAGAGAAACAGGCTTTGAAGCACATACTTGGCATTATCCCTGGTGAAAAGTTTATTTTAAAAATGCTTCCTTTTAATAAAAGAAAGCTTCAAATGAAATTTTTTATAGTTTGTCCCAAACATGAATTTTTGTTTCAATGATTAAGTAGTAATATGAAGAACAGTAAGGTTTATAACTTTTCTGACTTAAGAACAATTTTAAAAAGAAGCATATCGATTCATCCCCCTATTAAAATTTAGATCACTGCTGTAAAAAAGATGTATGCTCTGCATTTAAGAATTACAGCCCTCTCCTTAGACAAATAGCGCAACTGTACTTTATCATAATTTTACTAAGTTGAGTAATGAATAGACTTTTGTGTTTCTTTCCACTTCCTAAGGGTTTGTCCTTTCTTTTACAGTTTCTTATCAAGGCCAGCAGACATCCTACATCTGCCTTCAAACCCTTAACAGGGGTTTGAAGTTAAGAGGTGCTTCATATGGGGTTATCTCGCTCTGCTTCTTGCAGCCTAAGTCAAATAGTTCGACTGTAAAAAACACTAAAAATAAATAATATATTGTCTCGTGCCTTCGCTTTCTCTTCCTTTTCTAAATAAGAGCTGCATTGTATGGCATGTCTGTGGAATTTATAGTTTCCTACAGTGAGAGAAGCGCTGAGCAGATCTTTACTATTCTTCAGATATCCTGGATTGTTAAAACAAATGTGGCATTTGTATTTGGAAGCAGCTACAACTTTAAGTGAGTGAAGTTGATTTGTTAGACTATTTTGTAAAATTTCAAAGGTATTTTTTCATTCTTTGACATAAGTCATTCTGTCCACTCCCGAATTAAGACTGAGAAAACTGGGAAAACAGCATAGCTAAAAGCTCTTGTGTAAGACTACTCAGTGTTGGGAATTATCTTGAGAAGTTTTAAATCAGTCCACCTAGTTGAGTAATTCAATCCTGGAAATCATTCAGAAAAAAGATCAAAGAAATCATTGATTTTCCTAGCAAATGTTTTTTTCCTCTTTTACTTTTTTTTTTAGTTTTTAGTGGTATTCTAGTAATGCAAGCAGCATCTATTTCTCTTAGTACAGGCATCTGTGACTAGCCTTAGGAGAGGAAGTCTGCATCAGGAGGGGTTTATTTATGCTCTAGTTCTGGTTCCTTCCTGGTTAGCCATCATCCCCCAACTCCAGGGCACATCAGTATCTCTTGCACTCTGCTCTTCAGTGAGGTGAGAATACATACCTCTCTTCTGTCTGTATGATACAGTTGTTGCCATGTATCTGTACATATTTTGAGGTGTAATTTTCTATATAAATATTAGTAAGTAAAGGTAATGGCAACCCTGAACAGTATGGCCATTGTTTTTGTCCATGTGGATCTGCTGGTAAAGCACCAATATTTGGCAGGTCCTTTGAGGAACGGAGGGATAAATGCAGCCCTAAGAAGACTGCTGTCATATGTTATCCTACAAAAAAAAAACCAACAACTCTCCTCAGCAATACAGGGCTGAAACTCATCCCTGACTTCAGCCGCCTCAGAAGGAAAAAAGATGCAATGGTGAACTAATGGGAAAAAAAAAAAAAAAAATCACAAGAAAGACTATGTGATAAGCGGGCTGATCTATGCTTTTCTTCTTCCCCTTTTCTCAAAAGCAGGTTGTATACAGACTTAAGCTTTCATAGCTTGTTCANAAAAAAAAAAAAAAAAAAAAAAAAAAAAAAAAAAACAACTCTCCTCAGCAATACAGGGCTGAAACTCATCCCTGACTTCAGCCGCCTCAGAAGGAAAAGATGCAATGGTGAACTAATGGGGGAAAAAAAAATCACAAGAAAGACTATGTGATAAGCAGGCTGATCTATGCTTTTCTTCTTCCCCTTTTCTCAAAAGCAGGTTGTATACAGAGTTAAGCTTTCATAGCTTGTTCAAGTAGGAATGACCCCATTTGTAGCATATTTTGATGCTGCATCTACACAGTATGCATCTAACTAGGCCAAAAGATTTAATCTGAAGTAATTCTACCCCTTTTCTCAGTGCACTCTTTATTCAAGAGTTAGATCCAAAGGGAGCCAAACAAATGGCATGTGTGCATCTGGCCTTCTCTTACAGGGTGGTGAACAATTACCAATCCTTCCAAGTCTATCGTTGATTCTATCACTGTTTTTAAAGCAAATGTCCTCAACCCACTTGTTTTAAACTAGGCCAAAAGATTTAATCTGAAGTAATTCTACCCCTTTTCTCAGTGCACTCTTTATTCAAGAGTTAGATCCAAAGGGAGCCAAACAAATGGCATGTGTGCATCTGGCCTTCTCTTACAGGGTGGTGAACAATTACCAATCCTTCCAAGTCTATCGTTGATTCTATCACTGTTTTTAAAGCAAATGTCCTCAACCCACTTGTTTTATAGACTTACATAATTTAAGTAAAAATTTGTTTTATAAGTAAGATTTTAAAAAAGCTTCAGTGATAAGCAATTTTTTTTTTTTTAAAGGCAGGATCCAAGAGATTTAAAGTCTAGTTTAATGATCTTCATTTCCCTTAAGGTCTTCCTATGTAAGACAAAGGAATTGGATTAACGGATTCCTCCTTGAGATTTTTCTCCTATTAATTTTGCCTGACTCTTTTAATTAGTTCCATGGTCCCTACTTTAAAACCTATATAGCTTATAGGAGAAATTTTTATCCAGTTAGGTAGTGGAAACTCTTACTAGGTAGGGAGGAAGGCAGGTAGGGAGAGCTCAGAGAAGGCAAGGGCTATGGCAATGAATTTAGGGCAGGTCTATGGTTATTAAAAGGTCAAATCTTATGGCTCTGGTAGAAAAAATGATTTTAAAAAATACAGAAATTTCTAAACACAAAAGCTAAGTCAGAAAAATTTCAGTGCTAATGCTACTCCTGGTTTGTTCCCTTCCTAGATTTATGACCTGTGTTAGTGATTTCTGATTTGTTGCTCAGATTCTGCTTCCTTGCTGTTAGGAAAAGTATGGCAGGATTTTTCAGAGACTCACCTGGAATGTTCTCTGGCAACAGAGTGGAGGAAGCAAAGCAAAACTGATGTAACAGTAACTAAGTAGCCAGACAAAGGTGGTCCCTTTCTCCTGTGTCATCTCTCTTTATTTCCAGACTATCTCAAAAGGTGTGTCCCTGGATCAATCTCACTGTGAACCTCATTGATTTCCTTTAATGCCTAGGCTATTTCCTCTTCACTGACTTGGGAAGTTTTTTCCTGTGCATTCCATTAGGATTAAGAACCAATAGGATAGTGGGCTTGGCCTCTGCTTAGCTCCTCTTCAGGGCCTTTGCTCTTAGGCACTGTGGTTGGACCCTATGGCTCTCAGAGAGTGAGTGCACCTCCCTTCCTGTTACTAGGACCCTAATTTTCCCACCCTAGGTGTCAGCGCCCTCACTCCCACGTGTGGACAAAGCAACAATTCAAAATATCAAACACTACTGCCACCAAGGATGAAAATCAATAGCTATTATGTAGAGGAGGAAGAGATATACTTGAAAAAATTCTTTGAGACTTAACAGCTGGAGTAGAGAGCTGGAGGGTTTTTGAGACGGTGGTAAAAGGGGAGGGCTGCCACCAGGGTTCCAGGCAAAATTGTGTGTTGGAAAAACTTGACTTTGGTATGACCTCACTTATCTACTGGAGAAAGAAATGGCAACCCACTCCAGTACTCTTGCCTGGAAAATTCCGTGGATGGAGGAGCCTGGTAGGCTTCAGTCCATGGGGTCGCAAAGAGTCGGACACGACTGAACGACTTTACTTTATTTTTGTCTTATCAATTTTATCTTTTCATTTCAAATCTTTCCTCCTCTCCCAATGACCAGGTCCTTTAGTTCTTTAAAATGCACTAATTTAATCACCCAAAAATCTATTACCTGTTTTCAGTTATAACTATTTTCTTCCCTGTTTCATCAGTACTCCTATTTACAAGATTTGCTTATCTCAGTCATTCACTGAAGTTAAGATGGCAATAACTGGTTGAATTATTCTGCCAGGAGAATATTTCATTATAGAAGAGAAGACTACCAATGTGAATAAGACTCCAATTTACAGATTTGTGTCCATAGGAGATTTTGGATGTGTGAAATCTTTCTGTGCCTCTTTCCCTATCTCAGGGGGTTCGCCTATCCCTCTGGGTTGTATTCTCCTCAGGTAGTTTCCAAAGAAAGAAAATACATGAAATGGACATTGCTATGAAACATAACAGCTCACATGCATGCCTGACTCCTCTTTACGTTTCCAGGTACTTCCACACCCTTTCTTCACTTACCAACAGAACTTGCCAGCCTTGGCAGGTTCTGTTGGTAAGATAAAAGGAAAGCATCCCAGACTTATTGCTCCTATACCAAGATGTGGGTTAAATTGACATAAACTTTCCAATATTTTATTTTGTGAATGAAGATTACTTAGTTAAGGTTTTATTCATGACTATTAATATTTACTTAGAATGGCCTGCCATCTGTACATTACTTTGTTTACAGTTTGAAAATTTGAGCATTTAACATTTCCTTTTATTTCCAAGTAGAGTCATAGAAGGAATTCTGACAATTTTTCTTATAACAATTTGGACTATGATAGTTCTTGCAAAAATAATCCCACAATCTGCTGTAAACCTCACAGAGGACCTTTTTATTTTTCAGTTATTCAAATTGAGCAAATTATAAAACTCATCTGAGATTCAGTTTCTTTAAGATGAGGTTGGGAAGATTAAATGTCAGGATGAAGGCAAATCATTTGGTATAAGAAAATATCTAGCTATTAAGAAATTGTTAATATTATAATTTTTCATGAAGAAATCTGTATTAAATAAGAACTATACTGTGCTTGTGAGTATATGTAATTACTGGATGTAAAGTGCTTTAGGTAAAGCACTCAACTGCATTTGAGAAATGCATTATAATGATAAAAAGTATATACTAATTTGAATATAAGGAAATTAAAATGTTATTAAAAATTATTATATTTCCATATACCATAGGGATGCATAAGCATTTACTATCTTCAATTTGCTAGTATAAAAATCACACAATTTCAAGCTTCTCTGTGCACCATAACTTAGAGATTCATTAAGGACTTAATGAAATCATGGTACAAATGTGGGACAGAGACAAAAGAGACAAAACTTGGGGAAAGAGAAAAAAGAAGACAAAAGAAGGGGCAGAAAAAAGAGATACGTTTTATAGGATATTATTTCAAGAACTTGCCTCAATAAGGAATTAGTATCAAAACAATGAATTATTTACATGTTTATCTTTTAATATGCAGATTTCCCCTTGTGGCTCAGATAGTAAATAATCTCCTGGCAATGCTTGTGACCCAGGTACGATCCCTGGGTTAGGAAGATCCTCTGAAGAAGAGAATGGCGACCCACTCCAGTATTCCTGCCTGGAAAATTCCATGCACAGACCTGATGGGCTACATTCAATTCAGTTCAGTTCAGTTCAGTTCACTCGCTAAGTTGTGTCCAACTCTGCGACCCCATGAATCACAGCACGCCAGGCCTCCCTGTCCACACCATCTCCTGGAGTTCAGTCAAACTCACGTCCATCGAGTTGATGATGCCATCAACTTTTCTAAGAATTTGTCCATTTCTTCCAAGTTTTCCATTTTATTGGCATATAATTGCTGATAGTAGTGTCTTATGATCCTTTGTATTTCTGTGTTATCTGTTGTGATTTCTCCATTTTTTGTTTCTAATTTTATTGATTTGATTTTTCTTTGTTTCTTGATGAGCCTGGCCAATGGTTTGTCAATTTTATTTATCCTCTCAAAGTACAAGCTTTTGGCCTTGTTGATTTTTGCTATGACCTCTTTTGTTTCTTTTACATTTATTTTTGCCCTAATTTTTAAGATTTCTTTCCTTCTACTAATCCTGGGGTTCTTAAGGGATTAGATCTGATAGACAGAGTGCCTGAACAACTATGGACAGAAGTTTGTGGCACTGTACAGGAGACAGTGATCAAGATCCTCCTCAAGAAAAAGAAAGGCAAAATGGTTGTCTGAGGAAGCTTTAAAAATAGCTGAGAAAAGAAAAGAAGTTAAAGGCAAAGGGAAAAAGGAAAGATATATGTATCTGAATGCAGAGTTTCAAAGAATAGCAAGGAGACATAAGAAAGCATTCCTCAGTGATCAATGCAAAGAAATAGAGGAAAACTATAGAATGGGAAAGACTAGAGATCTCTTCAGGAGAATTAGAGATACCAAGGGAATATTTCATGCAAAGATGGACACAATAAAGGACAGAAATGGTATGGACCTAACAGAAGCAGAAGATATTAAGAAAGGATGGCAAGAATACACAGAAGAACTATAGAAAAAAGACCTTAATGACCCAGATAACCACGATGGTGTGATCACTCACCTAGAGCCAGATATCCTGGAGTCCAAAGTCAAGTGGGCCTTAGGAAACATCACTATGAATAAAGCTAGTGAAGAAGATGTAATTCCCGCTGAGCTATTTCAAATACTAAAAGATTATGCTGTGAAAATGTTGCTCTCAATGTGTCAGCAAATTTGGAAAACTNAATGCAGAGTTTCAAAGAATAGCAAGGAGACATAAGAAAGCATTCCTCAGTGATCAATGCAAAGAAATAGAGGAAAACTATAGAATGGGAAAGACTAGAGATCTCTTCAGGAGAATTAGAGATACCAAGGGAATATTTCATGCAAAGATGGACACAATAAAGGACAGAAATGGTATGGACCTAACAGAAGCAGAAGATATTAAGAAAGGATGGCAAGAATACACAGAAGAACTATAGAAAAAAGACCTTAATGACCCAGATAACCACGATGTTGTGATCACTCACCTAGAGCCAGATATCCTGGAGTCCAAAGTCAAGTGGTCCTTAGGAAACATCACTATGAATAAAGCTAGTGAAGAAGATGTAATTCCAGCTGAGCTATTTCAAATACTAAAAGATTATGCTGTGAAAATGTTGCTCTCAATGTGTCAGCAAATTTGGAAAACTCAGCAGTGGCCACAGGACTGGAAAATGTCAGTTTTCATTCCAATCTCAAAGAAAGGCAATGCCAAAAATGTTCAAACTACCATACAATTGCACCCATTTCACATGCTAGTAAAGTAATGCTCAAAATTCTCCAAACCAGGCTTTAACAATACATGAACTGTGAAATTCCAGATGTTCAAGCTCGATTTAGAAAAGGCAGAGGAACCAGAGATCAAATTGCCAACATTCACTGGATCATGGAAAAAGCAAGAGAGTTCCAGAAAAACATCTATTTCTGCTTTATTGACTATGCCAAAGCCTTTGACTGTGTGGATCACAATAAACTATGGAAAATTCTTAAAGAGATAGGAGTACCAGACCACCTTACCTGCCTCCTGAGAAATCTGTATGCAGGTCAAGAAACAACAGTTATAAATGCACATGGAACATACAGGTTCCAAATTGGGAAAGGAATATGTCAAGGCTGTATATCGTCACCCAGCTTATTTAACCTATATGCAGAGTACATCATGCGAAATGCCAGGATGGATGAAGCACAGCTGGAATCAAGATTGCCAGGAGACATATTAATAACCTCAGATATGCAGATGACACTACCTACCCTTCGGGCAGAAATCAAAGAGGAACTAAAGAGCCTCTTGATGAAAGTGAAAAAGGAGAGTGAAAATGTTGGGTTAAAACTCAACATTCAGAAAACTAATATAGCATCTGGTCGCATCACTTCATGACAAATAGATGGGAAAACAATGGAAATAATGAGAGACTTTATTTTCTTGGACTCCAAAATCACTGCAGATTGTGACTGCAGTCATGAAATTAAAGACACTTGCTCCTTGGAAGAAAAGTTATGACCAACCTAGACAGCATATTAAAAAGCAAAAACATTACTTTGCTGACAAAGGTCTAAAGCTATAGTTTTTCCAGGGGCCAAAGCTAAGCACCGAAAAATTGGTGCTTTTGAGCTGTGGTGTTGGAGAACACTCTTGAGAGTCCCTTGGACTTCAAGAAGATCCAACTAGTCTATCCTAAAAGAAATCAGTCCTGAATATTCATTGGAAGGAGTGATGTTGAAGCTGAAACTCCAATACTGATGCCAAGAACTGACTCATTGGAAAAGATCCTGATCCTGGGAAAGACTGAAGGCAGGAGGAGAAGGGGATGACAGAGAATGAGATAGTTGGATGGCATCACCAATTCAATGGACAGGAGTTTGAACAAGCTCTGGGAGTTGGTGATGGACAGGGAAGCTTGACATCCTGCAGTCCATGGAGTCACTAATAGTCGGACATGATTGAGCGACTGAACTGAACTGAACTGGAGATTTTAAAGTATAAGGAAGGATATGTATAGGTTATATGCAAATACTACACCATTTTGACTTCAACATCCACAGATTTTTGGAATCCAAGGAAGTCACGGAACCAGTGTCCCACAGATACTGAAGGACACCTATATATCAACATCCTCATCTATTGAAAGATGATGTTCAATAAGATAATTGATATACTATCATATCACAGCAGTATTAAAGAGATTGTGCTATTCAAATTCTTGTCTGGGAAATTCCATGGACAGAGGAGTCTGGTGGGCCACAGTCCATGGGATCAAAAAGAGTCAGACACAACTCAGCAACCAACCAGCAGTAGCAGCTGCTACTATTCACATTTTATTGTATTTCAGGGGTTCCAATTTAAGCTGGTGACATAGGAAGATCCTGAAGTCATCTCCCCCCAGTAGCACACTCATGTATAGCTATATACAGAATAATTTCCTCGGAGGGGGCGGGGGGGAAACAACTTTAAAAATAGCTGGCAAGCCTGGATGAAAGCGGGGCTTGGGGGAGAATGGATACATGTATATGTATGGCTGAGTCCTTTTGTTGTTCAACTGAAACTACCAAAACATTGTTAATCGTCTGTACCCCAATATAAAATGATTTTGGTGTTAAATTAGAAATAAAAAAATAATAAATTATATATATATATAGCTGACAAATAAGAAAAAAAAAAAACATCAAAAGGATAGATGAGGCTGGGATACAATCTCATCATAAACCATACCTCCTGTGGGGTGAACCACAATCAGAAGGAAAATAGAAACCTGGAACTTCTCCCTGAGGAAGGAAAGGTTTTATCCCACATTGGGCACCCCAACTTTTAAGGCCTACACCTGTGAGACAATCCCAAAAAATAAATCTGGCTGTGAAAACCAATGGAGCTTGCATCCACAAGACCCACAGGGCTATGGAGAACTGAGAAACAGCTCTTCCTAGGTCCCCACACAACTTACTCACCTCAGGGCTCAGCACAGAAGCAGCCCTTTGCAAAGCACTCAGACTTCCTCTGAAAGAGGCTTATTTGCTAGTTTTCAGGCATTGGACTAAGGGGCAGAGGCCTGCTGGACACTCAGGGGACTAAGATTGGTACATGACACCTTCCTGCTTTCCCTCTGCTGATCTCCAGAGTGACAGCATCTCCTGAACAGAAGCTTCTACACACAACTGGTGCCCTGGCTTTTGTGGCTACAGACCAAGGGACACCCTTTGATTGCTTGATTCTGGAGGCCAAGGGGGTTTGCACCGTATTTTAATATTTTTATATCTTAAAGGTGAACATTGGAGGCTATGCACCTAGTCCACCCCTTTTGTTTTATAAATGAAGAAGCTAAGGTCTGGGGAAGATAAGTCACTTGTCCAGGGTTACAAAAGTAATGCTAGAGGTAGGGTTTTCAAGCCAGTGTTCTATGTCAAATATGACTAGCTCATCCAGTTGCTTTGGGGCAAAGATCAAACCAACATTTATTGAACAGTTACTATGAACCACAAGAAAACCCTGTGTGCCAGTTATCAATGTATTGCCTCTCAGCTTTACCTTAAATGCACTCCTTCAACACATGCTCTTCAATAAGTGGATTTTCTTAATGCATTTCTCTGCAGTTTTAAAACATTTTCAGTAGAGGGTGCTACAGGAACATTTCTAAAGAAAAGATACCTGCTCTTCGCTGTGGCTGCAGGGTCAGTCCTTGGTGTTGGTGTGAGGGCAAAATGTAGTACTTGACCCCAGCCAGCTGCCAGAATGTATGGTCTTTTGACGACCTTGCAGCCTCAGCCTGACCTAGCAATCACCTTCTCAGAGCCCTCTGAATAGCGATGGCAACCCTCAATGGTGCCCTCACTCTTTCTGTACAGCCTCATATCAGCCAGCTGGCTACAGCTCTCCTGTACCCAACATGTTCCTGGAGAGTTGTTTCCTGCTTGTCTAGAATATGCAGACCATGCAAATAAAATTTTTTTTTACCATCCAGTGGGCTGTAACTACAACTTTTCCAACAAAATCTGAACCCCAGCTTTAAGGGTGAGCCCTTCTTCCAGGTGTGTCTTTCCTGTGTACTCTCCCTCAGTCTAGGAACACTATAAAGTCTTCTTTTATCTTACAGTTACCCTTTTCTCAACATTTAATAGGTCTTTATTGGATACACCCCTGTTTAAATTATTTTGTGGTTTCTCTCACCAGATTGGATACAGACTGATATATTTTGCCAGATGCTTTCAAAATGCCAGTCCTCTCCCATGAAATCCTTGCATGCATGTGTACTCAGTTGTGTCTGACTTTGTTACCCCATGGATTGTAGCCTGACAGGCTCTTCTATCCATGGAATTTCCCAGGCAAGAACACTGGAGTGGGTTACTATTTGGTAATCCAGGGGATCTTCCCAACCCAGGGATCGAACCCACATCTCCTGCAGTGCAGATGGATTCTTTATCATTGAGCCACCATGATGCCCTTAATAATTATAATTAGTGTCATCATCATCCTAACAAAAAATAGCACTTTTATTGCTTACCATCATACCTGTACCCAGCAGACACTCTAGAAATTGAATCATTTAATCTCCTCAACAATTTTATGGGGTAGACGTGCTGGAGGAGGTCACTGAAAGGATGTGCTGCAGGATGGCCCTTGAGCTGGACCCAGACAATGGGAGGCTCCCCACCCACTTCCTCGTCCTTAGAATGAACTTGTGCTTACTGTCCCCATACTAGCAGCCAATTCAAGGATTTAGCCTTAAAAGAGGAAGGAGTTGTTGATACCCTCTGGATGGTATATGTGACTGAACCCCTGAAGACCTCTGTATAAATTTTTAAGATTCTGTTGTGCAGGTACAGAGATCTACTCATCTTGTGGTCACACAAAACAAACCACACATGTAAATTTTCTTGCTTACTAAATTGGCCATATACCAGAGGTCAGCCTCTTTCTTCAGTTTCTCCCTACCCTCCATGTATGGGGGCCAGTTTTAACATTCACCCAGGGAACTCTAAGGTTTCAAACCAAAAAGTATTATTATAATTTCCATTTTCAGACAGATGTGAGGTAGAGAGAGGTTCAGTAACTGGTGCAGGATCACACACCCAAGAGATAATGGAATCCACAGTGGTTGTGTCTGTTAGCAGCTCACATCCCATCTCCCTTTATCTCCCAACTACCTGCTTCCAGACCCCTCCCCTCACTATGCTCCTGGTATTGTTTCCTGCAATCCTCATCAAAACCAGAAGCAGCTTGGCCCATCCTTTCCTTTATAAAAGGCACCACAACAGAGCTGTCTTTTACAATGTGGAATTGCAGAAAATTTCCAGCCACTTCTTGAACAGGCAACAGACAGAGATACAGAATGTGACATTGCTCCACTCCACAATCACCTCTGGAAAATGATGTCATTAGTGGTAGAGAAGAAGCAGGTAAAATGAAAGTCTCCTACCCAAAGGCTTAGACAACCTTTTTAAAAACAACAGTCCCTATCTGTAGACAACAACACACGCATCCATCAAGACAGCTGACTCATTGCCTCTATTCCCATCTCTGGATTAGGTTCAAAAGAACAGATAGAGAAAATACGATACTATCAGAGAGTCTTGGACTTTTTGTTACCCTGGGATGTTCTGGTCACTAATTATCACCATAGACGCTCAAGATAACCATGACATTCCTCTTCTCTGTTGAAGCTCCTGGGAGACTGTCTTTCAAATAGACAGCAAGCTAAAAGTCCTGGGTCATATATGCCTTAGATACACTCTCCAACAGCTCATTTTCCAAAGAGAGTTGAATCTGTTACCCTTTGGAGGCACAAAACAAACATAGCCACACTCTTGAATATACAAACATACTGACTCCTAGGTAACATATGCCTAAAACACACTCTATAGCAGCTCATTTTCAAGAGTATTCAGTCTGTAAGTTACCATTTGGGGGCACATTCTAGAACAAAAAAAAGGATATCCATTCAAAATAAATTAGTCGTGTCACGAAAGTACACATTTGCTGGAAAAAGACAAACTGTAAACCTGATGGGTGTCCCCGGTGGCTCCACCTACACCTGCCCCCTTACTTTCCCTCTCATCACTGGACCATCCTTTTGGTGATCTGGCAAAGAGTTTGCTCAGTAGGAGTGAGCTGGCTCAGCTGAAACTCTACAAGGTAAGTAGTTCCGATCAGCTTCTAACATGTGAACCCCCTAAACTAATGACTCCTGGGCACTGAACACCCTCTTTTTTCAGCAGAGCCACTTCCTGCCACTAGAAAACTCTCATTGTATGTGATCAAACAAGTGTTTTCTGCTCCCCTTCAGTATTTTCTTAGTCCTTCCAGGTTGCTATAACAAAACAGATTATAAACAACAGAAACATGTATCTCACAGCTTTGGAGGCTGTTTGTCTGAGACCAACATGCCAATACAGTCAGGCTCTGGTGAGGGACCGCTTCCAGGTTGCAGACTGATAACTTCTCAATGTATCCTCATGCAGTGAAAGAGACATACTAGCCCTCTGGAGCCTCTTTTACAAAGGCTCTAATCCCATTCACTTGGCCTTGACCCTTAGGACCTAATTGCCTCCTAAAGCCCCCACCTACTAATAGCATTGCCTTGACACTGGGTTTTCAACTTGTAAACTTTGGAGAGACACACATATTCAGACCACAGCATTCTCCGTTTTCCAAGAAGTACAGTGGCAGGATTTTACTCAGGGGCTGTTTTCCATGGTATATCCTGCTAAGCCTAAACTACACATGATGGGCTGACCTTCTTTAAATCTCCAAATAAGAAAAGGACTATGTCAAGGCTGTATATTGTCACCCTGCTTATTTAACTTATATGCAGAGTACATCAAGAAAACGCTGGGCTGGAAGAAGCACAAGCTGGAATCAAGATTGCCAGGAGAAATATCAATAACCTCAGATATGCAGATGACACCACCCTTATGGCAGAAAGTGAAGTTCAGTTCAGTTCAGTCGCTCATTAGCGTCCGACTCTTTGCAACCCCATGAATCGCAGCATGACAGGCCTCTCTGTTCATCATCATCTCCGGGAGTTCACTCAGACTCAATGTCCATCGAGTCTGTGATGCCATCCAGCCATCTCATCCTCGGTCGTCGTCTTCTCCTACTGCCCCCAATCCCTCCCAGCATCAGAGTCTTTTCCAATGAGTCAACTCTTCTCATGAGGTNCTTGAAGAATTTTCCACGGTTTATTGTGATCCACACTGTCAAAGGCTTTGGCATAGTCAATAAAGCAGAAATAGATGTTTTTCTGGAACTCTCTTGCTTTTTCCATGATGCAGTGTATGTGGGCAATTTGATTTCTGGTTCCTCTGCCTTTTCTAAAACCAGCTTGAACATGTGGAAGTTCATGGTTCACGTACTGCTGAAGCCTGGCTTGGAGAATTTTGAGCATTACTTTGCTAGCATGTGAGATGAGTGCAATTGTGCAATAGTTTGAGCATTCTTTGGCATTGCCTTTCTTTGGAATTGGAATGAAAACTCTCCTTTTCCAGTCCTGTGGCCACTGCCAAGTTTTCCAAATTGCTGGCATATTGAGTGCAGCCCTTTCACAGCATCATCTTTCAGAATTTGAAATAGCTCAACTGGAATTCCATCACCTCCACTAGCTTTGTTCATAGTGATGATTTCTAAGGCCCACTTGACTTCACATTCCAGGATGTCTGGCTCTAGATGAGTGATCACACCATTGTGATAATCCGGGTCGTGAAGATCTTTTTTGTACAGTTCTTCTGTGTATTCTTGCCACCTTTTCTTAATATCTTCAGCTTCTGTTAGGTCCATACCATTTTTGTCCTTTATTGAGACCATCTTTGCATGAAATATTTCCTTGCTATCTCTAATTTTCTTGAGAGCTCTCTAGTTTTTTCTGTTCTATTGTTTTCCTCTATTTCTTTGCATTGATTGCTGAAAAAGGCTTTCTTATCTCTCCTTGCTATTCTGTGGAACTTTGCATTCAGATGGGTACATCTTTCCTCTTCTCCTTTGTTTTTCACTTCTCTTCCTTTCTCAGATATTTGTAAGGCCTCTTCAGATAACCATTTTGTCTTCTTGCTTTTCTTTCTCTTGGGGATGGTTTTAATCACTACCTCTTGTACAATGTTATGAATATCCGTCCATAGTTCTTCAAGCACTCTATCAGATCTAATCCCTTGAATCTATTTGTGTCTTCCACTGTATAATCGTAAGGGATTTGATTTCAGTACAGTTCAGTTCAGTCACTCAGTCATGTCCGACTCTTTGTGACCCCATTAATCATAGCACACCAGGCCTCCCCATCCATCACCAACTCTGGTAGTTCACTCAGACTCACGTCCATCGAGTCAGTGATGCCATCCAGCCATCTCATCCCTTGTCATCCCCTTTTCTTCCTGCCCCCAATCCCTCCCAGCATCAGAGTCTTTTCCAAGGAGTCAATGCTTCACATGAGGTGGCCAAAGTACTGGAGTTTCAGCTTCAGCATCATTCCCTCCAAAGAAATCCCAGGGCTGATATCCTTCAGAATGGACTGGTTGGATCTCCTTGCAGTCCAAGGGACTCTCAAGAGTCTTCTCCAACACCACAGTTCAAAAGCATCAATTCTTCGGTGCTCAGCTTTCTTCACAGTCCAACTCTCATATCCATACATGACCACTGGAAAAACCATAGCCTTGACTAGATGGACCTTTATTGGCAAAGTAATGTCTCTGCTTTTCAATGTCATACATAAATGGTATACTGGTTTTCCCTACTTTCTTCAATTTAATCCTGAATTTTGCAATAAGGAGTTCATGATTTAGCCACAGTCAGCTCCTGGTCTTGTTTTTGCCACTGTATAGAGCTTCTTCATCTTTGGCTGCAAAAAATATAATCAATCTGATTTCAGTCAATACTGAAATCAGTGATGTCCATGTGTAGAGTCTTCTCTTGTGTTGTTGAAAGAGGGTGTTTACTATGACTGGTGCATTCTCTTTGCAATACTGTTAGCCTTTGCCCTGCTTCATTTTGTACTCCAAGGCCAAATTTGTTTGTTACTCCAGCTATCTGTTCACTTGCTACTTTTACATTCCAGTTTCCTATGATGAAAAAGATATATATATATATATTTAAATTGATGTTACTTCTAGAAGGTCTTGTAAGTCTCCATATAACCATTCAACTTCAGCTTCTTTGGCATTAGTGGCTTGGGCATAGACTTGGATTACTGTGAATGGTTTGCCTTGGAAATGAATAGAGATCATTCTGTCATTTTTGAGATTGTACCCAAGCACTGAATTTCAGACTGGCTGGAGAAGAAAATGGCAATCCACTACAGTATTCTTGCCTGGAGAATCCCATGGACGGAGAAGCCTAGTAGGTTACAGTCCACGGGGTCACAAAGAGTAGGACACGACTGAACGACTTCACCTTCACCTTGTTGACTGTGAGGATTACGCCCTTTCTTCTAAGGGTTCTTACTACAGCAGTAGATATAATGGACATCTAAATTAAATTCACCCATTCCAGTCCGTGTTAGTTCACTGATTCCTAAAATGTCAATGTTCACTCTTGTCATCTCCTGTTTGATCACTTCCAATTTACCTTGATTCATGGACCTAACATTCCAAGTTCGCATGCAATATTGTTCCTTATAGCATCAGACTTTACTTTCAGTATCAGAGACATCTACAGCTGGGCACTGTTTCTGCTTTAGCTCAGCCTCTTCATTCCTTATGGAGATATTTTTCTGCTCCTCTCTAGTAGTAGATAGGGCACCTATCAACCTGAGGAGTTCATCTTTCAATGTCATATCTTGTTGCCTTTTCATACTGTTCATGGCATTCTCTAGGCAAGAATGCTGAAGTGGTTTGCCATTCTCTTCTCTAGTAGACCACATTTCATCCAAACCCTCCACCAGGACCCATCTGTTCTGAGTGACTCTACACAGCATGGCCCATAATTTCATTGAGGTAGACAAGGCTGTGATCCATGTGATCAGTTTGGTTAATTTTCTGTGATTGTGGTTTTCATTTTGTCTGCCCTCTGATGGATGAGGACAGGAGGCTTCTGGAAGCTTCGTGATGGGAGGGACTGGCTGTGGGGTAAACTGGTTCTTGCCCTGGTGGGCAAAGCCATGCTCAGTAAATCTTTAATAAAATTTTCTCTTGGTGAGCAAGGGCTGTGTTCCTTCCCTGTAGTTTGGCCTGAGGCCAAACTATGGTAGGGGTAATGGAGACCTCCTGCAAAAGGATTTATGCCAACAGCTCCCAGGACTGTTGTAGTCAGTACCCCAAAACCCATGGCAGGGCACTGTCAACCCACTCCTCAACTAGAGAGACTCCCATGCACACACAGGCAATTCTGGTTCAGTCTCTTGTGGGGTAAAATATCAATAACCTCAGATATGCAGATGACACCACTCTTATGGCATAAAGTAAAAGGGACTAAAGTACCTCTTGATGAAGGTGAAAGAGGTAAATGAAAAGGCTGACTTAAGACTCAACATTCGAAAAAGGAAGATCATGGCATCCAGTCCCATTACTCATGGCAAATAGATGGAGAAACAATGGAAACAGTGACAGACTTTATATTCCTGGGCTCCAAAATCATTACAGATGGTGACTGCAGCCATGAAATTAAAAGAGGCTTGCTTCTTGGGAGAAAAGATATGACCAACCTAGAGAGCATATTAAAAAGCAGAGACATTATTTTGCCAACAAAGGTCAGTATAGTCAAAGCTATGGTTTTTCCAGTAGTCAAGTACAGATGTGATTGAGTACCATAAAGAAGAGTGGGTGCCAAAGAATTGATGCTTTTAACTGTGGTGTTGGAGAAGACTCTTGACTATACCTTTAATTGCAAGGAAATCATACTATTCAATCCTAAATGGAATCAATTCTGAATATTCATTGGAAAGACTGATGCTGATGCTCCAATACTTTGATCACCTGATGCAAAAAGCCAACTCATTGGTAAAGACCCTGATGCTGGGAAAGATAGAGGGTAGGAGGAGAAGGGAACAACAGAGGATGAGGTGGTTGGATGGCATCATCAACTCAATGGGCATGAGTTTGGGCAGGTTCTGGTAGATAGTGAAGGACAGCGGGGCCTGGCGTGTTGTAGTACATGGGGTCACAAAGAGTCAGATATGGCCGAGAGACTGAATAACAACAGTTTAAATTTTATAATTAAATAAAAGAAATCATATAATACAGATGCTGTAATACATCAACATTTTTAATACTTGTGCTATTGTTCAATGTGAATACATTTTAAGTATTTATCTAACATCCTCCCTTTTTGGATATTTAGGTTAATTTAATTTTCCTGGTATAGAGGAAAATCCATAAATTTTGCCTTACTACTCTTATTATGTCCTTAAGACAAATTCCTGGAAATGGAATTTTGGGTCACATAGGAAGCCTATTTTTACATCTATACCTCTGTTTATATCATTATTATTAATATCTATTTCTGAATCTGTGCTTCCCAGGTGGTACAGTGATAAAGAATGCACTTGCCAATGCAGGAGACTCAGGAGACAAGGAAAACAAGCTTTTGTGTGTGACTGTGTCACACACAAAACTGTGTCACAATAAACTGTGGAAAAATTTTAAAAAGATGGGAATACTAGACAACCTTTCCTGCGCCCTGAAAAACCTGCATGGAGGTCAAGAAGCAACAGAACCAGAAATGGAACAGTGGACTGGTTCCAAATGTCAAGGCTGTATATTGTCACCTGGCTTATTTAACTTCAATGCAAAGTACATCATGCAAAATGCTGGGCAGGATGAATCACAAGCTGGAATCAAGATTTCCCGGAGAAATACCACAACCCCAGATATGCAGATACCACTCTAATGGCAGAAAGTGAAGAAGAATTAAAAAGCCTCTTGATAAAGATGAAAGAGGGGAGTGAAAAAGCTGGCTTAAAACTCACCATTCAAAGACTGAAGATCATGACATCTAGTCCCATCACTTCATGGCCAAAAGATGAGGAAAAAGTGGAAGCGATGACAGACTTTATATTCTTGAGCTCCAAAATCACTGCAGACATTTACTGCAGCCATGAAATTAAAAAAGACTTGCTCCTTGGAAGAGAAGCTATGAAAAACCTAGACAGCATATTGAAAAGCAGAGACATTACTTTCCCAACAAAGGTCAGTATAGTCAAAGCTATGGTTTTTCCAGTAGTCGTGTATGGATGTGAGAGCTGGACCATAAAGAAAGGTGGGTGCCAAAGAACTGATGCTTTGAACTGTGATGTTGGAGAAGACTCTTGAGAGTCCTGTAGACTGTAAGGAGATAAAACCAGTCAATCCTAAATGAAATCAACCCTGAATATTCACTGGAGAGACTGATGATAAAGCTGAAGCTCCAATATTTTGGCTATCTGATGCAAAGGACTGATTCATTGGAAAAGACTGATTCTGGGAAAGATTAAGGGCAAGAGGAAAAGGGGCTGACAGAGGATGAGATGGTTGGATGACATCACCAATTCAATGAATATGAGTGTGAGCAAACTCTGGGAGATAGTGAAGAACAAGGAAGCTGCAGTCCATGGGGTTGCAAAGAGTTGGACACAACTTGAGACTGAACAACAACATAAGACACGGGTTTGATTCCCAGGTCAGGAAGATCCCCTGGAGAAGGAAATGATAACCCATTCCAGTATTCCTGCCTGGAGAATTTCATGGACAGAGGGTTCTGGCAAAAATTTGGACATGACTGAGCACGTGTGTGTGAACATTTCTGAATCTATGGTGAAGGTGAAGGTGAAGTCGCTCAGTCGTGTCTGACTCTTTGCGACACCGTGTAGTAGCCTACCAGGCTTCTCTGTCCAGGGGATTCTCCAGGCAAGAATACTGGAGTAGGTTGCCATTTCTTCTCCAGGGGATCTTCCCAACCCTGGGATTGAACCCAGGTCTCCCACATTGGAGGCAGACGCTTTAACCTCTGAGCCACCAGGAAAGTTCTGAATCTATACCTAAATCTATAACTACATCAACATAACCAAACAATACTTCAAAAAAATTTACATCATTTCTATACCCATAATATAATATGACAAAGCAGTGGATACTTCCTTTTGGACCTAATTAGTTAATTTTTTCTGTTCTGAAATTTTAAATGTTTGTTAACATCTCACCTATTTTGTTTATCTTTATGGTTTCTGCCTTGGTATCATGCCTAGGAAAACCTTCCCTTGTTTAACTGAACTTGAATTATTCTATTTTCTTTACATGCAGAAAAACATTTTTCATGGCTTCTCCAGCATAACAAATTTAATTTGTATCACAGAAACAGCTAGGCATAGATGGAAATAGTGCTCTCACTTCTTGGTAGATTAACTGGGGAATCTCTAGTTAGGAAATTTCAGTTCAATTGATGTAATATTTATCCATATATTTAAAAAAATACTAGGTGGATCAGAATACTTCAATTGAATGAGATAGTTAAATGGGTGTAAATTATCTTACACGGTTTCCTCTACCCTAGACTCTACTCTTAATGGATGGTTTGGGTTTTGTGAGTATGGAGAAGAGGGAAGTTAATGTTAGGGACAAAGTAAAAGGATAGAAGAGTGGCATTCTGTACTGGGAGTAAAGCATATATAAGGGAAAGGAAATGTTTAAGAAACATTTGATTTCATTAAAAAGGTATAAAATCTTGCATTATGACCTCAATCACTGAATTTTACCAGTTAATTTTTCATACTGTGTGACTGTTCAGATAACTCAGAGTCCTTCAATACTTTGACTTAGGAGTCCAGATCCTCTGTCTCTCCCATTTCCTACTACGCTAAAGTTAATTGTGTGAATTTTTTAAAAATTGTGACTAAATACTCTCATTTTCTTAATTTGGAATATTTAGAGTAGGTTAGGATTTAAAGTTTTCTTTTGAAGAAGAACAACTTTAAAAGTTTAAGGAAAATATCAGTGTTCATGCTCATTATCCTGAGCAAGTAGAAAAAAAATCATGAGGAAATGCCCATTTGAACAAGAGATAAAAACTACCAAAAATATCTTACTTACAAAGTCCCAAGTTGAAAGGTTACTGGTAAGTCACAATTAATGACACTAATTCTTCAGAACAGAATAATGTTAACATCATAGCCCTTAAGAAAACTCACATACTAGTAATTTTAAACAAAAATAATCTAATAGTTACAAGACCTGGTTCTAAAAGATCTTTTTTTGGCAATGGTATTTAAAGAGAGTAATAAACAGGCTCCTCAAAAGATGGAAGCAAAGCTTAAGCTATCCAAACAAAATTTTAATTTAGTGGATGATTAACATAAAAATGTAGTGGTTTAATGATTTATTTGTTCATTCAATAAATATTTACAGGTTTTATATACTATGCCAAACCCATTCTAGGGACTTGGCCCCCATATCAGAGAAAAACATACTGACCATATTAAAACAGCCATAACCTTTCCAGATAAGTTTTAATGGCCTTAAAATAATTGTTTTTCCCTTCAGATATTGTTATTATATCTTGTTTTTTAACCCCAAATTTAGTGTAAGTATTTATATTTATCGTAACCCCCCTTCCCTTGTTATGCATATGTATTTTTCAAATCAACTGAGATATTATCATAAATTATATTTTAAAGTAGATTTTCTTTAATGACTCCCACCTATTTTAAATAACATCTTGGCAACAATCTAAGGATGGATTTCTGTTGATTGGTGTTATGTAAAATTACAGGACATCATAACAGTCCCACATTATACTTAAGCGTTATTCCATTCATTGGTTGCAGTTAAGAGAAGACACAAAAGAGAAGCCAGTCAGGCAACATATGTGTTTAAGCAGAATCTGCTGGCCATGTGAGAGACCTGGGTTCAATCCCTGGGTTGGAAAAATCCCCTGGAGGAGGGTATGACAACCCACTCCAGTATTCTAGCCTGGAGAATCCCCATGAACAGAGGAGCTTTGCAGGCTACAGTCCATGGTGTCGCAAACAGTCGGATAGGAATGAGTGACTAAGCATAGCATAGCATAGCATAAGAACAAGATGGAGTCCAAAGTATCATAAATAAGAAAGTATATACTTAAATTGAAATCTACTTTTTTGTGGTTGTTCAGTCACCAAGTCGTGTCTGACTCTTCATGACCCCATGGGTGGCGACACACCAGGCTTCCCTGTGCCATTTTTGGCACATAAGTGTAAAAGTATTTTGAATTCTTATATATTAACTAATTATATTTGACGATCACATATAAAATAGAAATGATTGATGGCAAGTTTCATAGTAACTGGAAAATTGTACTTGAGAGTCCCTTGGACCGCAAGAAGATCCAAATAGTCTATCCTAAAGATCAGTCCTGGATGTTCATTGGAAAGACTGATGTTGAAGCTGAAACTCCAATACTTTGGCCACCTGATGATGTGAAGAGCTGACTCATTTGAAAAGACCCTGATGCTGAGAAAGATTGAGGGTGGGAGGAGAAGGGGACAACAGAGGATGAGATGGTTANATCAGTCCTGGATGTTCATTGGAAAGACTGATGTTGAAGCTGAAACTCCAATACTTTGGCCACCTGATGATGTGAAGAGCTGACTCATTTGAAAAGACCCTGATGCTGAGAAAGATTGAGGGTGGGAGGAGAAGGGGACAACAGAGGATGAGATGGTTAGATGGCATCACTGGCTCCATGGGCATGAGTTTGAATAAACTCCAGGAGATGGTGATGGACAGGGAGGCCTGGTGTGCTGTAGTCCATGGGGTCACAAAGAGTTGGACACGACTGAGTGAATGAACTGAACTGAGATATTAATAAAACTTGTTACTTATTAAAGTGTGTGTTAGTCATTCAGTAGTATCTGTTACTTATTGAAACAACACAGTAAAAAGTTAATTTTAAGAGGCTGGTGGTATAACCATTTTATTAGCTACCTTCGGTATAACTGTTTTATTAGCTACCTTCGAATTAGATTTCAATGAAATCAATTCTCAAAAGTGGTTTTAGATTAACACATTGTGGTTTAATCCCACAATTTCCTAGAATCTATTCATTGTGGTAAAGTTGTCTTAAATCTTTGAGAAGATGACATAAAATAATGATGACTTATTTTTACATTAAAATACATGGATAAATATATGGATATATTTATATGCATAATATAAATTTAAAATCATTAATTTGGATGATAATTCATATATAGCAGTCAGCACAGAAAATGCCTTTTAATTCACCTAGGATCTAGATGATGTGTCTAGAAAAGGAAAATCTAAGAAACACTTTCTGCAAATAATGATCAAATAATAAAACATCTTATTTAAATATCTGATCAAATTTATAAAAGTACATTTCTCCCAGTAACCTTAAAAATTTTTTTTTTGTGTTACTGAGAGTCAATGAGCATTTTATTACCTACATGTGCCTTCATAAAATCAGCTTGGATATTTATAGAAAGAATCAAACATTGACTGACTCAGTCTCCTTATGACACATCTGCAGAAATAAAACACAAGGCCAACTGGCAAGTGTAGTAAATATAACATACATGTTCACCTATGACCCACCTGTTTTCTCATGCTGTGCAAAGTGAATGCTGATCTTGGGTCATAAGAAGCTGTTGCAGTATATTTTCCACAAAAGCCTGAAGCACAGGCCTTTTTCTTGAGGCATAAACATGTGTGACGATGTCATCATCTAACTGCTTTCCTCTGCAAAAAATAGATGATAGCCTAAAATAATGTGACTAATTTTCTATTATTAACCTCAGATCATTTGATTTAATTTTTTTATTCATGGAATGAAAACTTGACATTCAAAATCTTTAGTTTCGTTATTTGCTCAGGTGTTTCCAATCAGGACAGAAAAGATATTTTGTCAAATTCAAAAGAACTTGATTTATGAGACATGAAAACCCCAAAAAGCAAGTAACCCAGTCATTCTGGCATTGTTTATCATTCAGCTATTAATGCTTCTTATTACTGACTGCATTAGCATAAAAGCATCTTTAAGATAGGATAAAATTGCATAGAAACACACACACACACACGGATTGAATGCATGTAAAAAATGATGAAATTGGATAGCATTTATAGTCTAGCTAACAGTATTAAATCAATGTCAGTTTCCTGATTTTGATATTGTTCTATAGTTTTATATGATGAACAATTGGGCTCTGTGCATTATTTTTTTCTAATTCCTGTAACTGTGTAATTATTTCAAAGTGAAAAGCTTTAATAAAAAGACATCTTCTTGGGAGGGAGCTTGTTTGATGAAAATGTCCCTGGATCAAGAATTAGAAACACATAAGCCTTGAGCAAGTCACATAACCTCAGGTCTCTGTTTCATTCTTTGTAAAAATGTGGTGAATGGATTAAAGTATTAGTGGAGATGTTTTAAATTTATAATTAAGATTCTAATTTGAACAGCAGAATTGAAAAACTTGTGGTCCAGAAAACATTTTTCAGCTGATTAAAATTTTTCATAAAATAGTTTTCTAAAAGTTAGAATATTTGAAACAAAACTGCTCTAAAAATATAGCCGTTCAAGTGAATAATATTTCAGGAGCTTTTACTATAATGGCTGTCTATATAAGTGAAAATATCCTCTGGAGAATGAAAGGACAACCCACTTCAGTACTTTTACCTGGAAAATCCCATGGACCGAGCAGCCTGTGAGCTACAGTCCATGGGATCGCAAAGAATTGGACACTACTTCACTTTCACTTTCATGTCCAAACACACTCATTAAGCTATACTTGTCCTTACAGTTTGCTAATGTAGGTAGCCTGTTAATGTTGTAGCCATGTTATTAAAATTACTTGTGGTAAGAAAAATTTCATTAAATTTTAGTCCATATAAACATGAGAAAGTTAAAAAAAGGATGTCTTAAAAATGCATGTTTTACAAAGTTCAATATTTTCAATGTTTAATTTTTAGAATGAAAATTTTCCCATCATTTATTTTTGAAAGTCATTTTTAGGAATGACACTCATAGCACTTTCTGAAAGTCAGTAACTGAATGTACACTGTGCCGTTTAATCCTCAACACAAAATAGGAAATAGGTTTTATTATTCCCCAAAGGATGCAAGCAGAGCTTACAACAGTGACGCAGATCTTACAGCTGCTAAGTGGTGGAGTTGAGAGAAGACTTGTCTGGCTCAGTGTGATGCTCTTTCCACTGAGCCACTTCGTCCCTGAAGTATGAGGATATAAACTTGCCTTTGCTGCACAACTTTGTTTAATCTTTTTCAGGCATCTATTGTCTACTGTAAATATGTGCTCCCGAATCCCATGAAGAATCCCATGAATTCTTAACCTAGCCACACATCTTTCCAGTTTGTATTGTAACTTGTTTTCCAATTTTTGTTACTTCTTGTAGACAGGATCAAGGTTAAATTTTCATGTATCAATTTTCAGATATTCAGTTTTAAATACTCAAGTTGAGTTCATTTCCAGACACTGGTAAAGCATAGCATTTAATGGTGTAGGCTTTGCAGACAATAGACTTAGAATGAATTCCAGCCAATGTTACTTATTGAAAACTTGTTGAAATGCTCAAAGTCCTAATTTCCTCATCTGTTATAGAAGGAACTGTATCTACCTCAAAGGGTTATTATGAGAGTCAAAGAGTTCACCTAAAAGGCTTACATCCTAACTGGTTCATGCTACTCACTGATGGCTGTGATTATCATTCTTAAACGATACATGAGTAGTTAGATGGAAATGTGTGCCCTGTGAATCTATTATGTAATTAAAAAAATTTATGTTGTATTAGTTTCAGGTATACAGCAAAGTGATTCATTTATACATATACATGTATTTATTCCTTCTCAAATTCTTTTCCCATGTAGAATATTAGTGAATATTGAGCAGTTTCCTGTGCGATACAGTAGGACCTCACTGATTATCTATTTTAAAGATATCAGCTATACATGTCAATCCCAAACTCCCAGTCTATTATGTAATTTTATCACAGACTGGAAAGCAAAAAATGTATTAATATAATATTTTCAGTTTTTGGAATCTCCCAACTTGACCAAATCTGAAAATTTCCAATTATGTAGTGAATTATGGATAATACATCTATTATTAGTAGGTTTTTTTAAATGTAAAAAATATATGTCTTCAGGTGAAATTTCACCTCTAGATGATCCATAGCTTTCTGATCATTTAAGGGTTCCTTGCATAGGGCTTCCCTAGTAGCTCAGATGGTAAGGAATCTGCCTGCAATGCAGCAGACCCTGGTTCAATTCTTGGGTCAGGAAGATCTGCTGGAGAAGGGATAGGCTACCTACTCCAGTTTTCTTGGGCTTCCTGGTGGCTCAGCTGGTAAAGAATTTGCCTGCAATGTGGGAGACCTGGGTTCTACCCCTGGATTAAGAAGATCCCCTGGAGAAGGGAAAAATTACCCACTCCACTATTCAGGCTTGGAGAATTCCATGGACTGAATAACTCATAGGGTCACAAAGAGTTGGACACAGGAGCTCAGTCGTGTCTGATTCTTTGCGACCCCATGAATCGCAGCACGGCAGGCCTCCCTGTCCATCACCAACTCCCAGAGTTCACTCAGACTCACATCCATCGAGTCAGTGATGCCATCCAACCATCTCATCCTCTGTCATCCCCTTCTCCTCCTGCCCCCAATCCTGCCAGGCATCAAAGTCTTTTCCAATGAGTCAACTCTTCGCATGAGGTGGCCGAAGTACTGGAGTAAGGTCGAATTATACTGCAAAGGGAAGGGCACGTTTGTGTTACCAGCTTCCATGATTGTGGGGAGATGCTTTCTGTCCTTTACTTTGCCTTAAGAAAGTCTCTATACCATTCTGTGGGATTCCCAATACGTAGGACAAGCCAGAGAAAAATTCATATAAGGATTTGGATAGACTCTGTTTTGAGGACAGGGATGGTTCCAAAGCATCTGACACCCTGTTGGATTCAGTTCTGCAATGTTATATTTCAAGACCATTACCTTTATAAAATCCCATACTGCAATGTTATGGTTGGATATTATGTGGATGACACATAAGAACTGAATCATTTTCTATAACATCTTGGAGTCTTACAGAGCCAACTGAGCAAAATCATAACAAAGTGTCTCATAATAATAATATCTTAGAAAGATCAATATTTCAGTGATACATTTTAAACAGGATATGAATTTCTATAGTGACATTCCATCTCAATAAGAATTAGGATAAAGTGACATTTGAGATCAACCTCATCTTTTAGAATAAGTAGTGAAAATAAATAATCTGAATAAAAAAGACTTTCATATAATATTTCTGTTCCAACAATTTCTGTTCTGTGTATGTGATGTATTTGTTAAAGAATTTGAAATTATAAGAAAGTTTCTCTGGTGATTGAAAAAAGTTTGAAATATTTGATAATAATGACACTAATGACAAAATGAAAAATAAGCAAGGAGTTGATTCTCTCATTACACAGGTAGGTACTTCTCACTGTGATTTTGGATCTTAAATATAATCATTATATGATCAGAAACCAGAGGGAAGCAAGCAATAGATTGCTTTGTATGAAAAGATTTTTGATTCAAGAAATATGACTTCAGCAATAATAGAAAATAAGAATATGTTGCTATATGAACTTCTGTGCATATCAGAGTTTTTTGGGGGGTTACATAGAGAATATGCATACAGCTATCTTGAGAAGAAAACTCTCTAATGTCTGCTAGAGTTATACTAGTAAGTTTTATCATAATCAAAGAAAACAATAACATTTTGGACAGATTTTAGTCATAAAAAATTTTTGGTATAGAAAATTTAACTATTGGAATTTAAACCTGGAAATTACTGTAGAATTCTGATAGTACAAGTTTAGTGCAAAATTTTAAAAAACATCAAATTACATAGGAAAACATAATTAGATGTGTTGCTAGGTTTTTAGAGTTAAGAGAGCTATTAAAGAGTAATATATACACTTATAAAAAGATGATGTAAGATAAATATCAACAAAAGAAGGAAAATCTCTTTAATAATGGGAACAAAGTAAACAAAAAAGAGATTATGTCAATATTTAGAAAAATTTCAGAGAGAAATCTCCAGCATAAAAATCCTAAAAAAAATTTGTCTATTTATATATATATAATAATGATGTATATATATTCCTTAAAGATATCATCTCATCCATTCAGTAGTTGGATGCGAATATCAGTAACATATTTTCCAAAAACACTAATTTGAAAAGAATGGTGCACCCCAGTGTTCACAGCAGCATTATTTACAATTGCCAAAGTATGGAAGCAACCTGTGTCCATCAAAAGATGAATGTAAGTATATATATGTTGTATCTATACAATAAACACACACATGTGAGCACACACACACACACAATGGAATAATACTTAGCCATAAAAAAGAATGGAATTTGCAACAACATGGATAGACTTGGAGGGTCTTAAGCTAAGTGAAGAGTCAAGCAGAGAAAGATAAATATTGTATGATAGCATTTTACGTGGAATCTAAAAAAGAAAACAATTTAATAAATAGAACAAAAAAGAAGCAGACTCACAGATCTAGAGAACTAACCAGTGGATACCAATGGGGTGAGGAGAGGGTGGAATGGGCAGAATAGGGGTAACGGTTAAGAGGTATAAATGACTGTGTATAAAATAAATAAGCTATTATAAACAGTGCTGCGATGAACATTGGGGTACATGTGTCTCTTTCTATTCTGGTTTCCTCGGTGTGTATGCCCAGCAGTGGGATTGCTGGGTCATAAGGCAGTTCTATTTGCAATTTCTTAAGGAATCTCCACGCTGTTCTCCATAGTGGCTGTACTAGTTTGCATTCCCACCAACAGTGTAAGAGGGTTCCCTTTTCTCCACACTCCAGCATTTATTGCTTGCAGACTTCTGGATCGCAGCCATTCTGACTGGTGTGAAGTGGTATCTCATTGTGGTCTTGATTTGCATTTCTCTGATAATGAGTGACGTTGAGCATCTTTTCATGTGTGTGTTAGCCATCCGTATATCTTCTTTGGAGAAATGTCTATTTAGTTCTTTGGCCCATTTTTTGATTGGGTCGTTTATTTTTCTGGAATTGAGCTGTATAAGTTGCTTGTATATTTTTGAGATTAGTTGTTTGTCAGTTGCTTCATTTGCTATTATTTTCTCCCATTC
>SJYX01007022.1:738185-765868 GCA_006410675.1 Oreotragus oreotragus
TGAAAGCATTTCCCCTAAAGTCAGGAACAAGACAAGGATGTCCACTTTCACCGCTACTATTCAACATAGTTCTGGAAGTTTTGGCCACAGCAATCAGAGCAGAAAAAGAAATAAAAGGAATCCAAATTGGAAAAGAAGAAGTAAAACTCTCACTGTTTGCAGATGACGTGATCCTCTACATAGAAAACCCTAAAGACTCCACCAGAAAATTACTAGAGCTAATCAATGAATATAGTAAAGTTGCAGGATATAAAATCAACACGCAGAAATCCCTTGCATTCCTATACACTAATAATGAGAAAGTAGAAAAAGAAGTTAAGGAAACAATTCCATTCACCATTGCAACAAAAGAATAAAATACTTAGGAATATGTCTACCTAAAGAAACTAAAGACCTATATATAGAAAACTATAAAACACTGATGAACGAAATCAAAGAGGACACTAATAGATGGAGAAATATACCATATTAATGGATTGGAAGAATCAGTATAGTTAAAGTGAGTATATTACCCAAAGCAATCTACAGATTCAATGCAATCCCTATCAAGCTACCAGCAGTATTTTTCACAGAGCTAGAACAAATAATTTCAAGATTTGTATGGAAATGCTTTTTATTTTAGAAGTGTAATTTAAAATATTTTTAAAAGATGGCTGAGTAAGGCTGATGGATCATATAATCCTCTCCTTTGAAATTATTTCTTAAAAAAATATTTTTTATTGAGTATAGCTGATTAAAAATGAGACAGTTTCAGGTAAACAGTAAAGGCACTCTGCCATACATATACATCTTTCCATTCTCTCCTAAATTCTCCTGCCATGCAGGCTGCCACATAGCAGTGAGTAAAGTTCCATGGTAGGGAGTTTGAGATGGACATGTACACTCTGCTATATTTAAAATGGATCACCAACAAGGACCTACTGTATAGCACATGAAATTATTTCCAAACTTATGCTATAAAACAATTATTTTCAGCAATTTGGAAATGTTCTGTTTAAAAATACTAATTTCTCTTTCTCTTCTTTCTTGACTTTGTCTCCCTTATGATTCAAATCTTAAAAGAAACTGAAGCAAGTGACATTAGTTGATTTGCAGTACTTTATAACTAAATTTCCCCTCTGGAGATGTAGTTTCAAATGCACTTTAAGTCACAAGTGGAATGAGTCAGATGACCTCAATTTGTTCTTTTGTGACTTTCTGTGTTGATTTCAGAATGACCTTTGCCAAACTCAGTTTGGGAAGAGTCCAAAGATGAAATAACAGAAGTTGAAACCTATTTATTCAGATCATGGCTTTAGCTACTATTGATATTTTCAGAAAGTCAGTCAAAGGAAGAGAACAGTAATCCAATCATGGAGAAAACCAAGGTGTACCTGAAATTATAATTTAGCTTGTGTTTGTGTGTGTGTGCATGCATATGTGTGTTTACAATATAAAAAGTTATATTTAATATTTTTTTAACAAATTCATTTAACACCAAAATGGGATTTTGCATCTTAGACATTTAATAAGATTGGCTACAGAGGCTGTCTTGGTTAGTTTGGGCAGTTATAACAAAATGCCATAGACTAGAGGCTTATAAACAATAGACATTTATAGTTCTGGAGGCTGAAATCCAAGATCAGGGTACCAGCATGGTCAGATGAGGGCCTCTTCTGGATTACAGACTTCTCATTGTGTCCCCCATGGTGGAAGGTGGCAAGAGAGCTCTTTAATAAGAGATGGGGTTTCTTTAATAAGAGCACTAATTCCATTAACGAGGACTATATCCTCAGCACCTAAGTATCTCCCCTGAATCCACCTCTTACTATCATTACATTGGGTATCAGAATTTTAGCATATGAATTCTGGAGGGACACAAATATTCAGACCATAGCAGAACCTGACATTTGAAAACATGTTTAAAATGTCATTTCAGATCATTAATAAAAAGTTATTAAGTAATTTAAGTATATTGGTTTTACACTATATAAGGAGAACACAGGGAATTAACTGATAAAAGTCATACTGGATACTTAGCATTTTGATCTGACACTACTAAAAAGACAAACTTTTATCAATGTATAGCTAATTTATAGAAAGATTACTCAAGTTGTAGAAATGAGAAAATTTAAATCTGTGCCATATGAAGGAGGTGAAGTCATGGGAATATATATGGTAGTAAGTTTGAAATCGTATGTGGGCCTAAAAGACTGAAGACTGGAATTTTAGCGTCTAAGTGAGAATGTGGGGATAGAGCTTCAACAAAGACAGAATCTGTTAAGGTGCACTTTATGTGAAAAGGGTCTCTCTAAGCTTTGTTACCAGTCTAAGGAAATAATAAGGAATATCACTTAAAAATTTTTTTAAAATTATGGTTAAGAAGAAAAACCAAGTTACCCTAGAGAAACTAAAAACTCAACCCAACGCCAGACTTTGACGTTGACTTCTTATATGAAACATATATTTCTACTGGAACTCTAGTAGAAACAAAAATAGAATTTGTAATTCTATACCTTCCCAAAATATGATTTAGGTTTATTGGTTTATAGAGAAGCAACAGCTCATTGGGATATTATGATTTAATTTTTAATAATCACACTCATTGGATTCTGGAGATCCTCATTTGTACCTCTTGGCTGAGACTGATCATCTTCTAATTTCTGTAGTTGCAACCATATAAATGAAACATTAATTGATTCTCCCGAGTCCTGTGAGTGTCTTTCCCTTTTGTTATCTATGATGTGAGAATCTGGCTTTGGTTCTCTTTTATCCCACTCTTTAACACTTGCTTATAGTTCATAAGGTTCACATATAGTTCATATATACTGATAAGGCAGCTAAGGGCTTAAGAAAATTCTGAGAATCTCACTCACTCCTTATGAAGCCAAATAGTAGAAGTGTTATCTGCTTGACTGACATCTCTTGGTATTTTTCTTGTCCCTGTTTCCATATATAAGCAACTCCAGGCTCTCTTGCCAAATGAATGATTTGGATAAAATTATATAGAGATACTTATGATTACCTGACAGAAGAAAATTAGTGGTTTGAATGACCCCAGATTGTCTTAGTAATTTTCTTTGTTTCTCCCATTCTTGGTTTCAGAAAGAGAGAACATCACATTTTTTCCATATAAGGAGAAATAAAAACATTCTTCATGAATTGGGCATCCCACAAAAATTCACCTTCCATTTTCTTAGATTTCCTTTTATAGTGAATGAGAAGTGGGTGTGGTAGTATTGGTTTTGCAGGAAAATTGACTTTTGGCAATCTTTCATGGGTGGCTAGAAAATTTGTGCACTTAGATTCGAGCTGCATAAGTGTTTTTTCCTCAACTGTGAGGCTTAGAATCAATTTCTAGTACTCAGGACCAAAAAACATGTTGAAGAGTAGGAACAAAATAAAATCACTCAGAAAAATCAAGACTAGGAAGATTCTTACTCAGAACCACTAAAAGAAACATCAAATTATGCATTTTAAAAAGTAGGATAGAGAACACAGAATAATAGGATGCAAAAATTAAAAAAAAAAGAAAAACAAGAGGAAATTCTTTGCAGATATGAAGACTAATCATAAAATTATAAGTATTACTCTATTTTACTATTAAGTGCTTTTTAATTTTTAATTATGATCAAGACAAGATGGCAGAGTATTTTTAATTGGAGGACAATTTTTAGTTGGAGGATAATTGCTTTACAATGTTGTGTTGGTTTTATTTCACTATTCATGGGGCTAGACACAACAATCAATGGAAAGGAATAAAGATCCCTGAAAAAGGCTTATGCATATTGTTGTTGTTCAGTTGCTCAGCTGTGTCTGACTCCTTGCGACTCCATGGGCTGCAACACGTCAGGTTTCCATGCCCTTCACCATCTCCTGGAGTTTGCCCAGATTCATGTCCATTAAGTCAATGATGCCATGCAACCATCTTGTTCTCTGTCACTTCCTTCTCCTCCTGCCTTCTACCTTTCCCAGCATCAGGGTCTTTTCTAATGAGTCAGCTCTTCGCATCAGGTGGCCAAAGTATTGGAGCTTCACCATTAGTCATTCCAATGAATATTCAGGACTGATTTCCTTTAGGATTGACTGGTTTGATCTCCTTAAAGGCCAAGGGACTCTCAAGAATCTTTTCCAACACTGCAGTTCAAAAGCATCAATTCTTCGACCCTCAGCCTTCTTTATGGTCAAACTCTCACATCCATACATGACTACTGGAAAAATCATAGCTTGGACTAGATGAACGTTTGTTGGCAAAGAAATGTCTCTGCTTTTTAATATGCTTTCTAGGTTTGTCACATATTTTCTTTCAAGGAGGAATCAGTGACTCTTTGTGACCCCATGGACTGTAGCTCGCCAGTGTGCTCTGTCCATGGAACTCTCCAGGCAGGAATATTGTGGGTAGTCATTACCCTTCTCCAGCAGATCTTCCGGACCCAGGGATCAAACCTGGGTTTCTCACATTGCAGGTAGACTCTTTATCAATTGAGCCACCAGGGAAGCCCTATTCATATAAAAGACCTCAGGAGCACTATCTTTTAATAGACTAGTATCCTAGCAGTTAAAACATGGCTCAATTTGGATACATTTTGGAAGCATACGGTTAAGTTACAAACCTAGCTGCAAATATACATTATGCAAAATTGCAAACACAGTAAAATAATAGTGTAAAATAATACCTATCATTTTAATGGCTCTATTCATATGTGGGAAAAGTAAAAAACGTCATGATAGGAAGGCTGCCTAATCTATTCATATGTTGATTATCTCTGGAAAGGGAGGAAAGCAAGTATAAGGCGAATACTTCAGGTTAAAAAACTCAGGAAGGGGTGAAAGAAGCTTTCTCTGTAGTTGCCAGTTTTCATTTATTTGCAAAAGTTTCTGAAACTGTTAAAAAATTAACATTTGTAAAATCTAGGTGTTGGGTACAAAACTATTTCTATAAAAGGGGGAAAAAGTAAAAGTTGATGAACAAAAAGAAGTATAGCCACTTTCTATATATTCTGTGCTGAATGATGAACAGCTCTATTAGTTATAGTGCTGACCTGCAAAAAGTCTCAAATTTCTTCTGACTCTACATGTGAACCTGGGCTGAGCCTCACAGAGGGAATGTACAAATTAGGGAGGTCAAAGTTGAGCGGGAGGGAGACCACTGCTATTAAAAAGAAACGAGTCACAGGATTCCTCACACAAACTAATGTAACTATGAAAATGTCATGGAAATTAGTCACAAAATGCTATTTTTTAAAAAACCTACTTCTCTCTTCTGGGAAAGGGGAAAAGGATTTTCAAAATATATTTAGGTGAAAAATGCTGTTGCTTGTTTCCTAGACAACCAAATGCTAATATGCAGTCTTATGGAATAGTTTTATTTTCTCTTCCAGAATTAGTTTATTTAGTGTAAATTAAAGCATATGACAAAGGGAATATATAGATATTGGGTTTAAATCTTTAAATTTTTTGGTTTCTCTATATAAATTTGACTTAAAGAGTTTCAAGATATATAAATGATAAATTGAATTGACTGCTAGTGCAGAATAATTTTTAGCTTCTTGTCAGATAAAATTTTAGTTTTTGTCAGGTAATAGTATCCTCTCTCTCTCTTTCACACACACACCCACACACACCAAATTCCAAACCAAAAATTTCTACAGATCATTCTTTTGTTTTAAATAAAATTAAGTGATTATTGTTAAAAATTAAGTACATATTGCCAAAATTAGCCACTCAGATCAATTGAAACCATTAACATGGTTGTGTATGTTAATCTATGTTTGACATTTTTTAAAACTTATGTAATCCCATTATATTACAATTTTAAATAGTTAGTTTTCCTGTGAAAAGCAAAGTTATGGTTAGCTAATATGATGAATAATCTTATGTGTTAACCTAGCTAAGATATGGTACTTAGTTGCTTGGTCAAACAGCAGTCTAGATGTTGCTATGAAGGTATTTTTCAGATGTGGTTAACGTTTAAATCAATAGGCTTTGAGTTAAGCAGATATGGATTGGGCCTCTTTCAATTAGTTGATATCTTAAGAGCAAAGACTGAAGTTTCTCGGAAAAGAAGGAATTATTCTCCAGACGCTGACATAGAAACCCTACTTAAGTTTCCAGTCTGTTGAACTGTGAAATTCAGATTCAAGATTACAACATCAACCCTTACCCAAGTTTCCAGTCTGCTGGCCTGCCTTATAGATTTAGGACTTGAGAGCTTTCACAATTCCTAATTATGTGAGCCAATTCCTTAAAATCAATCAGCCTCTCTCTTGTTCAATCACTTTCTCTTTCTCTCCATCCTAATGATGCTATTTCTCTAGAGTACTATGATTAATTGCTATCAACCAGTTGAATTAGGTGAGCACCAATATCAGAATTCTCCAATTATTTTAACACATCTTACATACACAAACTTTTACTAAATGCTTAGGACATATTGGCCTATGAGGACAATTTTTATGCCCCAAATAATTTAGCTCCACTTATAGCACAAACTGAAAAAGAGTTGCTCATCTTTGGGATTTAAAGCACAAACAATTCTGTAGGGCCTATGCGGAATCCCTCTATGTGACTCTCTCCCTGGTGCTTTTCATCCTTTCAGGACATATGGAAAGAAAGGGTAGGTCCTCTGTCCATAAGGGCCATCTCAATGGAGGCAAAGTAGGAAGATGTAGTGGTATGTTTAAGGCTATTTAATAGATTAGGAAGGAAAAAGGAAAACAGAAAAGTGAAGGGAAAAATGAATCTTTGAGGTCAGCTGTCAACCAGCAATGTGAAAAGACAGAAATATATTTTTTTAATTTCTGTAGGACCTGAAGATAGAATAATGTGACTTCTACACATGTTTAGTCTGCTTTTAACCTACTAGAGAAAGAAGGAGGATGTTAACAGCTCCACCCTTTCCTCCTCCTTGGGCCCGAATCTTTCTTTGTGTTCTATTTTGTTATCTGAACACTTGGGAAATGAATTTTGCAAAAAGAACAATCAGAATGTTTGCAGAGGGGAGCAGAGAGGGAAGTTGAATAATACTTACAAATTTTACAAAGCAGAACACATGATTTACAAGGGTTTCCTACACACCCAGTTCTGCCAATAAGTAGATGAGATCAGTTTTTTCATGTCTTAAGGAAAGGAATTGGATGTCTCCAGTAGATGATTTCTATAGTCCCTTTCAGTTTAAAAATTCTATGAAAATGAATAATGCAGAGGAAAAAAAAATTCAGATCTCTTATTCTCCCCTCATCCACCGAACAAACATAATTATAATTTGGCTTGTTTTTTTTTTTCCCTTATGAAGAGTGATTGTTACATGAATAAAGAATAGAAAATAATCTATTTCATAAAAATAAATTAACAAAATGGAATTCCCAGTAGAATACAGGGTCAGCCAGAAATTTAATAGCACTATTTATCTGTACTTTTAGCTTTTCATATGTAAAACAAAGTTAAAGTCAAACTGTGAGTTGTTCATTCATGTCAGACTCTTGGTGACCCCATGAAATGTAGCCTGCCAGGCTCCTCTCTCCATGGAATTCTCCAGCCAAGAATACCGGAGTGGGTAGCCATTCCTTTCTCCAGGGGATCTTTCCCATCCAGGGATAGAACCTGGGTCTCCTGTATTGCAGGCAGATTCTTTATCATCTGAGCCACCAGGGAAGTCCATGTAAAGCAAGGTTCATATTAATTATTGTAAAATATGTAATTTTAAAGTTTCAAAATCTTTCTCTATTATTTGCCTGTACAATTTTGAAAAGTACCATGTTTTTGAGCCTTAATATCTTCATCTTTAAAATTGAAAAAATTACTTCCTATTTATAAAGGTGTTTATAGAGATTAAACGAAGCATTATGTGTGAAAACCCTTAACATATCCTGACTATAAGCTGAACTTTTCACAACTTTCTCCTCTTTCCTTTTCCTATATTCTTTATCTTGATGATCTATCAATCAATTTTTCTCTGTTGCCAAGCTAGAAAGCTGGGAGTAAACTTAAATCAGTTATTTTCTAACTGATAATATTAAATTCTGCTGCCAATATTTAAAAATAGAAACAATAAAATAGAAAAAATATTAGCATTGCACATAGTCAAGATATCTATTATCTTGTAAAAAATTTGCATCATTAAAATATATGTTTGCGTATGGGAAGGCAGGAGGAAGGGAGGAAGGGTCTTCCTGGCGTGAAATCTATTTCCTCACGTGAGTTATAGTAAAAAGTATTTAAGAAACACTGTCCGTGGATATGCTGTTTCTTTCTTATGTTCTCCAGTTTATCAATCTTATCCTAAAGAAGTTTTCTGATCTGTACTCTTTTCTTCCACTATTTTAGCATAAACCCTAATCTCTTCAATGTCCTTGTCATCAAACTTTTCCATGCTGAAAACTGTTACTGAATAGATGTTTCTAATATGTCAATTGAAACAAGTTAACCTTAAGACAGATAATAATTGTTAGGGTGAGAGGTCAGTAAGAGGGTCAGTTAAACCAGTAGCACAAGCATTGGGGAGCATTTCCAATACATGCTTGTTAATAAAAGAGTACCTCAGGAATTTCTAGGTCTTCCTGTGTCCCTTCCAGCCTCCGATCTGATTTTAGCCTCAGCTTGGACAGTTAGCCCCTTGCAGGATTCCACAGTTCATTCTGCAGTTGTTTTTTAGCTAAGTTGTGTCTGACTCTTTTGTGACTCCATTCACTATAGCCCGGCAAACTCCTCTTTCCATGGGATTTCCCAGACAAAAATACTGGAGCCAGTTGCCATTTCCTTCTTCAGAGAAACTTTCTGACCCAGGGACTGAATCAAGGTTTCCTACGTTGTTAGGCAGATTCTTTACCACTGAACCACCAGCGAAGCCCTCATTTTCCCACGGCGCCTCTCAGGTTGTGACCTGCAAAACTGGGTGTGCCCTTTTGCCACACGTGTAGGCACCTTTAAGGACGCCTGCGTGCTGTGTGGGTGTGTGCTTGCATGTATGCGTGCACATACTGCACATGTGCAATCGCTCAGTAACATGAAGGTGCCAATCAATACCGGATAGGAATTGCTCGCAGAATGCGTTTCCCTTTCTGTTTTAGTGTGGAAGAGTCTCTGATCTCTTCTAAATGCTCCTGGGAAAACGTGGTCCTGAGGCCGCTACCTGCTAGGGACGGTGATCAACCCAGTATAACACTCTCAATTTGGCTCTTCCTGTTTGCCTCTGCCTTCAGTTCAGTTCAGTTCAGTCGCTCAGTCGTGGCCGACTCTTTGCAACCCCATGAATTGCAGCACGCCAGGCCTCCCTGTCCATCACCATCTCCTGGAGTTCACTCAGATTCACATCCATCGAGTTGGTGATGCCATCCAGCTATCTCATCCTCTGTCATCCTCTTTGCCTCCTGCCCTCAGTCCCTCCCAGCATCAGAATCTTTTCCAATCAGTCAACCCTTCGCATGAGGTGGCCAAAGTACTGGAGTTTCAGCTTTAGCATCATTCTTTCCAAAGAATACCCAGGACCGATCTCCTTTAGAGTGGACTGGTTGGATCTCCTTGCAGTCCAAGGGACTCTCAGGAGTCTTCTCCAACACCACAGTTCAAAAGCATCAATTCTTCTGCACTCAGCTTCCTTCACAGTCCAACTCTCACATCCATACATGGCCACAGGAAAAACCATCGCCTTGACTAGATGGACCTTTGTTGGCAAAGTAATGTTTCTGCTTTTGAATATGCTATCTAGGTTGGTCATAACTTTCCTTCCAAGGAGTAAGCGTCTTTTAATTTCATGGCTGCGATCACCATCTGCAATGATTTTGGAGCCCCCCAAAATAAAGTCTGACACTGTTTCCACTGTTTCCTCATCTATTTCCCATGAAGTGATGGGACCAGATGCCATGATCTTAGTTTTCTGAATATTGAGAACTTTAAGCCAACTTTCACTCTCCTCTGCCTTACCTGTTTTCAAAGTAAGCTAGCTGTACACATCTCCTCATTTTATGTGTTTTAATTCTGTATTTGCCCTTCTATTTTCTTCACTATGTTGCAGGGTTGCATAAGGGATCTTTAAATGAGCTGGGGCAGGGTCTGGCACATACAGTTATGTTCATAATTTTAAAAATCTATATTATGATGTATACTTTCCCATGTTCATTACCAGAAATAAACTTCGCAGGCAATAGTCATGGATAACAGTCCTCTTCTTTAAACAGCACAAACAAATCCATTTTACAAAATGTTGCTTTATATCTGTGATCATCTTAATTAACTTTTAAGCAATAATTTAATTCAAAATTATTTTTTGAAATATTTCTATTTGGTTGCCAGTATAAGGTTGAAAGAGCTTCCCTGATGGTTCAGCAGGTAAAGAATCTGCTTGTAATGCAGGAGGCACAGGAGACACGGGTTCAACTCCTGGGTTGGGAAGATCCCTTGGAGAAGGAAATGGCAACCCACTCCAATATTCTTGCCTGGAAAATCCCACAGACAGAGCCCTGCAGTCTACAATCCAAAGGGTTGCAAAGAATTGGACACGACTGACACGTAAGCACAGAATAAGGTTGAAAGGAGCTAGTTATCTGTTACAAAATTTCTTGGAAAGGGTGGATATATCAGCTAGCCACAGTAATATTGATAGGTACTAATCGAAATGTGAATATATAGTATAGGTAGGAAAACAAATGCATTAAAATTAGACAGATGAAATCAAAGTAGTAGAATCAGCACATTTAGAAAAAACTAGGCAAGTAAATCCAGGCCTAACAAACCGGCCTGCAATTCAGGAGACACATGCAGGAGACAGGGGTTCAATCCCCTTACTGGGAAGATCCTCTGGAGAAGGAAATGGTATATTCCACTCCTGTATTCTTGCCTGGGAAATCCCATGGACAGAGGAAACTTGCAGGATACAGTCCATGGGGTCGCAAATGTGTTGGACAGGACTTAGCAACTAAACAACAATAGTGCAAGTAAATCAGATACTGAGAAGATGAAAAGACCTGTTTGAGGCAGAGTTGCAAAGTAAGAAGAAAGAAAGATTTGTTTCTAGCTAGAGTGACTGTAGTCACAAGCATCGTGGGAGTCTGAACAGGTAGAGTTAAAGCTGAAGTGCTCTAGGGAATGTTGGGTACTCCCTACTTTCTTTCTGATTTTAGTGAGAATGAGGTTAATAAATTAAGTACTTAAATCCACATTTTCCACCTTCTCTCCTTACTGGAAAGAAATCTCATTAGTCAGAAACCAGGATTGAGAAAAGGTGAAGACTCACTGTCTGACTGTGACTTTTCAGAGCAATAAGGCAGAAGCATGAGCTTTTAAAACTTTCAGTCAGACTACTTCATGCCTCTGTCCATCTCTCATTGGCTTACAATTCCCTACAGAATTGGCTACCCATGTCTTTATCTTTTATATATCCATTTATCTTCCTCTCTCCCTTGGTCATTCTCCTGTTACAGATACTGCCTCTGTATTCTAATTATTATTGCTTTACATTTAGAATTGAAAAGGGACCCAAGTATGACTTAGGATCTTTGGGAAGGGAGTGTTTGAGCTTTAGGCACTCCTGTGACTTTATGCAATTACTCGGTAGAGTCAGCCTCACTCAGTGGTCAGGATTTAATTGATTGAGTAGCTGATTGACTGTCCAGGGCTGAGACAGGTAAAGTGAAGGTATCCTTTTAAACCTGTTTGATAGTTGATCCTTGACAAACACTGCCTTAGCAAATAGGACTCCTTTGCCATGAAAGTGATTATACAACAGTGGGAAAAGGCTGAAGAATAGAATTGTGACTGAGGAATAAATAAAGATTCAGAATGCAAAGAGCTATAGAACATTTATTCACAATCCTGTGTCAGAGGGTTACATGGCCTCATGAATTCAAATCAGACAGTTCAATTTTATAAAATGGTCATGATAAACTTGGCCCATTTTTGATGATAGATATGCTTGCTTTGGCTGGATAAGCTAAACACTGAAACTTATGGAAAAATAGGTAAATTTTTGATGCAGTAAAATAATCCCATAAAATTAATATTTTGGTATCTAATTTTAAAATTATTATGATAATGAGAACATACATTGATTAAGATATAGAAAACATTTAAAAGAATATGACAGATAAGAAACAGATATATTAGCTTTGTTAAGATTTTAATTTGAAATGTATATGAGAATTTTATTTGTCTTAAGGAAAAGAAAGCTATTTATACTCATGTTTGATTATTAGATTTACAAATTTGCTTAAATACTTAAAAGTGATTTGCAAGTTAAACATTTGGATTAGTCTGTTAGGGTTATTGTAATAAAGTACTTCAGCCTGGTGACTTAAACAACAGAAATTTATTTTCTCATAGATCAGAAGGTAGAAGTCCAAGATTAAGAAGTCAACAGAGTTGGTTCCTTTGAAGTGCTGTGAGGGAGAAAATTGTTCCATACCTCTGTCTCAGCTCTGGTTGTTTGCCAGGGACACAGTCTCTTGTGTCCCTTGGTGTCCCCATAATTTCTGCCTTCATTTTCACATGGTGATTACTTTGTGTGCATAGCTGTCTGCAGTTCTCCTTTTAATAAGAACACTAGTAAGATTAGGGATCCGTGCTACTGAAGTATGACCTTATCTTAACTAATTACATCTGCAATGATTTTATATCCAGATAAAGTTGAATTCTGAGGTTCAGGAGATTTGAAGTTCAACATAACAATCTTGGAGGGGGACACGATTAAATCCATAATAGCATTTAAGTCTGACTTATCAGGAGTTTGAACTGATGAAGATCAGCTATATTTAACTTTAAGATGAGCAAGTAAAACCTGTCATTCTTATTTTAAATAGATTTAATATTTTTATTTTGCATTGACATGAAGAATTAGAAGACACTTGGTTTGAAGATTTTAAATTTTAATTAATAAGCTAAAACAAAGACAGTTTAAAGTTTTGTTTTTCCCACATAAATCCTCCCAGATGTTACTCAACTGATGCTCTTTACCAACCAAAGGCCAGGCAAGCATAATACCATATAATAGATTTTTATATGCATTCAACCTGCTTCTAAAGAATAAAAATGTACTCGGGGTTTCTAGTTTACCCTAGATAATCCAAATCAATGTGGATTTATCTTTATTTTGTAATAAACCTAATTGAAATCATTAACCAAACTAGCTCGAGGTGACATTTTCACAATGGAGCCTGGAACTTACAAATTAGTCTTTGCCATTATTATGGCATAAAACAATCTGGGGCCTGGGGTAAACTGTCTCACAATCTATACAGAGTTGACAAAGTCAGTATAGATACAGTTCATTTTATAGGATTGATGATAATTATTCCAGTTACCCTGTGTACCACTCAAATATTTAGTTTTTAAAAAAATTTATATAATTTTTCATTAGCAATTTTTGTATATTCTACCAAACATTTCATAAGTTGATGTTCCAAAGTAAACAAAATAATGTGATTAAATGCTGTATGCCCAGGTTTATTGTCAATGCTATACTACTACTAAAGTGTGTATTGTGTCTATTCAACAGAAAGTATATTTATGCTTGTTTTTAAAGGGACTAGGTATATTCTATGCTGAATAATAATGTCTTATGCCATAAACTGGGGCTTCACAGGTAGCTCAGCTGGTAAAGAATCCGCTTGCAATGCAGGAGACCTAGGTTCGATCCCTGGATTTGGGAAGATCCTGTGGAAGAGGGCATGGCAACCCACTCCGGTATTCTTGCCTAGAGAACCCCCATGGACAGAGGAGCCTGGTCAGTGCTACAGTCCATGGGGTTGCAAAGAGTTGGACAAGACAGAGCAACTAAGCACATGCCATAAATTATGTGTGTTGAGTATTTGTGAAGAGGGCTTTCCTCTTTTAGAACACTAAAACATGGTCCTTTGTCTCATGTATTATGTTCCTGAACTATTCACTAAAAAAAAGAAATAATGATTCAAGTATTCAGTTAGTTCAATATTCTCACACTAAAACCCCACAACTGTTCCTTTAATGTCATTTTCAATATCAAAAGAAAATTAAATATTATCACTAAAATTTTTAATATTAAAAACCTTTTCAAATTTAGTATTAGATATGCTTTTTCAAATGTCACTGTTGAACATAGCCTTTAAACCTTCTGCATACTCCTCCTGAATATATACATGCACGTGTGGGATGAAGAAGCATAGTCATACTTTCTTTCTCTTTATTTCTTCTCCCAGATTGAAACTCAGTTGTTGTTTAGTTGCTAAGTTGTGTCTGACTCTTTGTGACCTCATGGACTGTAACCTACCATATTACTTGGTCCATGGAATTTTCCAGGCAAGTATACTGGAGTAGGTTGCCATTTCCTTCTCCAGAGGATCTTCCTGACAAAGGGATCAAACCTGAGTCTCCCACATTGGCAGGCAGATTCTTTACCACTGGATCATCAGGAAAGTCCAAATAGGGAAGCAGAGGTGGGCTAAAGTGTCCTGATTTAGATGCATGTAGCTGTAAGACTTTGGTTAGAGTGGACCATAATGATCATTTGTTGTCTTTTAGTCACTCAGACATGTCTGACTCTTTGTGATCCCATGGACTATAGCCCACTAAACTCCTCTGTCCACGGGATTTCCCAGGCAAGATTACTGGAGTGGATAGCCATTTCTTTCTCCAGGAGAGCTTCCCAGACCCAGGGATTGAACCTGTGTGTCTAGCATTGCAGGCAGATTCTTTACCACTGAACCACAAGGGAAGCCCTTAATACTATGTGTAAATATACAACATAATTTATATGAGAAGAGTGTTTTATCAAGTATTGTAGAATCTGATGTATTTTTAGACTACTTCCTTATTTTCATCGCTTTACTCAGTACAATTTACTGTATAAAGTGTTCATGAGATGCAATTAGTATTTGCTCAGCAAACTATATCATTGCAGTCTAACCTAGAGAAGTCATTCAGGGAAGCTGAACAGTTCCATAATCTTCCAATGTTTAATTTAAATAATTTTTACAAGGCAAGAAAAAATCATTTAAAGAATAAGCTTGATCTTTCTTGGTCTTTTCTGATCTCAATAAATCCTTCAAGAGTAGTTTTTATTCTTTTTTTTTTTTTTTAGGGCTCACCTCTAGAATTTTATAGCTTAAGGTTTCATTCTAAAGTGCATGAAACTTGTAAATAAAATATTGTTTAATTCAGGGTTAGGACGAATAATTCTGTCAACTAGTTAGCTATCTGGGTTGGTCTTCAATGTACTTTCATTAGCATCTTTTAATTAGCAAAAGATGCTAATGAAACTATAGATTGATCATCTTCATAATAATTTGAAGGTTTTAGAGCTGAAGGTTTAAAAATTCCACAAATTTATAGATTAAAAAATGAAATCTCAGGAAAGCCATGAATAAAATTTCTTTATCAGGAAGCTAACTACCATTTGAGGCAGAACAAATATTCAGTTGACTCTCCTTATCACAGCAACATTATCTTTATTTAACAAATAAGAGGTCTGAAGCCCAGAAAAGTGATGGAATCGGACAGAGACATAGAGTTGATTAAGAGAAAACTCAGTCCTCATTTCAAAACCCCTCTTTCAGATTCACCGTGCTATCTCCCAAAGGCAATACTTAAAATGAGAAAATATTGTTCTTCAACTCCTTGATAACTGAGAATGATCATTGTTTGATAAGAAGGAGAGAGCCAGAACAAATAAAACAAAGATTTCTTTCTTTTTTTTCTGTGTTTTGTCAGCTGATGTAAAGTTGTGATGTTAAAAGTAAAAATGAAGTTTCCATTAAATAGAAAACTCAGCAGAGAACCAAATGTTCTTCAAGGGAATCTCATTTATTTATTTTTTCTCTAACAGTGTGCACTAACTCAAAATGTAGTCTTCATTTCCCCCATTTTTTTTCTGACAAACATTGATGGGGTAAAGTTAAAAGAAAAAAACAAAGCAAAAACAAACAAAAACAAACAGAAAACCCCCAAACAATTGCTTTATTAAAACCCGCAAACTATGAAGAATGTAAAAGTTTGACTTTACCTTTCAGATAAAGTTTACTTTTTGACAGCTCTCATTAGCCCTTTCAGTTAAACAAGCTAAGTACAGGAAATATACAACCATTGTTTGTGGAAAAGTTTGAAGTAACTTGAATACATATATATTTCATTCTGAAAAACTAAGATTTCCGATGACAATAGGATTTGTTGAGTGTATACTTTAGCCAGTGTCATAACTCATTAGAGTTGTTACTTCTTTGTGAGAATATTTCCTTTCTTTGTACTGCTTTAATTTTTTTTTTTTTTTGTACGTGTGTGGAGATGTGAATGTTGTTTTTGTTCAGTCTGAAGGATAGGCTAAAACTGGTCCTAGCTATAATAACTGAGGTTCTTTATAAAACAACCATTATGCAANCTTTAATTTTTTTTTTTTTTTGTACGTGTGTGGAGATGTGAATGTTGTTTTTGTTCAGTCTGAAGGATAGGCTAAAACTGGTCCTAGCTATAATAACTGAGGTTCTTTATAAAACAACCATTATGCAATAGGAGTAAACAGGTTATACTGCACCACTAACCTGCTTAGGTAAATTGCTTAGACAAAGTCTTTACAGTGCATTGTTAAAGCCATGCTCTTGCTAATATGTTGACTATGGAGAGCCATTCTACTGGCCAATGCTTTAATACATAAACAGAAAACTGGGCATGAAATCAAATACAGAAGACTAAGGATTATGGTATTGCTCAGAGCAGCTGGAGACAAGCTGTCCCTCCATGCAGAGATGAGATTTAATGCCACAGTATTCCCAAGCAGTTTTTACATTCTAGGTGGACCATTTAGTACTTAACAGTTAGAGATAGGACAAATAGTTTGAGTTAGGTAAGTCCTCAAGTTTGGACTCAGACACTGACTGCTGCCTAGCAACACTTTATAAATATGCTCAGACATAAAAGTACTATTGTCACTTGAAATATCTTAATAACTAAGGCAACCTGTGGCTAATAATGAAGAGAAGCTGAGACAGAAGTCTCTGGGAATGTCTAACAGACATGACCTCATGCTTTAAGAGAGACTCTAAAAATAAATTTGAATTGGACTTGTCATTTCTCAATGTGTATAGGGCAACTGATGCCTTGACTTATAGTATTATTTAAAACCAAATAATCTACATGTACTGATGCTGGATTTTCATGTTCAGATGTGAATTTCCTATTGGACAAGAGTGCAAAGCCATACATAATGACTTCCGGTTTTTTTCTGAAGGCATATCTTGCCACTCTTAAACATCTTGTAACATGGCTCATTTTGAATTGGGAATATAAAGAATGGGGAGAGAGAACTTAAACTATAGGGTTATTTAATTTGCTCTAAGAGGTTGTTGTGACTGGAACTTGTGGTGTGGGGAGATTTATACTGTGCCTACTCTGATTGAGTTTGAGCTTGCTACCTGAAAGTAGGGACCTTATCTGTTTTATTTACCATTTGTTCATTAGAGTAACATCTCTGTATAATCCTCCCCCAACCCTGCAGAAAGAAAATAACCTTAGAGTATAATTTACATAATGAAATACATAGATTTTAAGAGTATAGTTTGATGAGTTTTGACAAATTTATACATCTCTGTAGCATCATCCTGGTCAAGATGCAGAACATTTCCATCACTCTAGAAAGTATCTTCATGACTCTCTACAGTTGATGCACCTCCATCCCCTACCCAGGCAACCACTCTTCCGTTTTCCTTCCACCTTGAGATAATAATAATACAATATATATTCCTGTTATTGCCTTCTTTCACTCAACACAACATTTTTTTGAGACTCATCCACATTACTGTCAAATAATAGTGTGTTCATTTTTATTTCTGAGTAGTACTTCAAAATTATGAATCCACCAGAATTTTTTTAATCCATTCATCTGTTGAACATTTTGGATGGTTCTGATTTGGGGCTATCATGAATAAAAATACTATAAACATTTTTGCACCAGTATTATTATTAGAGTAAGTTTCATTTATCTTGGGTAAATATCTAGGAGTGAAATTGCTAGATAATTTAAGTAGTTGTACATTTCACTTTATACTGGTTCCAAATAGGAAAAGGAGTACGTCAAGGCTGTATATTGTCTCCCTGCTTATTTAACTTAAATGCAGAGTACATCATGAGAAACGCTGGACTGGAAGAAAAACAAGCTGGAATCAAGATTGCCGGGAGAAATATCAATAACCTCAGATATGCTGATGACACCACCCTTATGGCAGAAAGTGAGGAGGAGCTAAAAAGCCTCTTGATGAAAGTGAAGGTGGCGAGCGAAAAAGTTGGCTTGAAGCTCAACATTCAGAAAACGAAGATCATGGCATCCGGTCCCATCACTTCATGGGAAATAGATGGGGAAACAGTGGAAACAGTGTCAGACTTTATTTTTTTGGGCTCCAAAATCACTGCAGATGGTGACTGCAGCCATGAAATTAAAAGACGCTTACTCCTTGGAAGAAAAGTTATGACCAACCTGGANTGATGGACAGGGAGGCCTGGCCTGCTGCGATTCATGGGGTCGCAAAGAGTCGGACACGACTGAGCGACTGAACTGAACTCTGTTTTCCTGAAATGATTGATAATTTCACACAATCACTCAGCAATGTATGAGAGCTGCAGTTATTCCACATTCTTGCCAAAAGTTGAATTTTAGACTTTTTCATTTTAGCTATACTTTAAAATGTGAACTGTTGGCTCATTGTAAGTTTAATTTACATTTCTCTAATGACTAATGGTATTATACAAGTTTTTTATGTGTTTGTTATTCATGCATCTTCTTTTGTGAAATCTGTTTTAAGAGTTTTTCCATTTAAAAATAGCCTTCTTAAAATTATTTGACTTTTTAATTATTAAGTTATAGTAATTCCAGATATATTTTGAATAAATTCATTTGCCAGATATCTATACTACACATGTTTTCTTCCAGTCTGTGACTGGCTTTTTAATTTTCTTAACAGTGTTATTTTCTTATGAATGGAAATTTTTAAATTTTTATAAGGTACAATTTACCTTTTTTTTTCCAACAATTTTGCTTATGTTATCTTTAAAGTTTTTCAGTATTATAGGTTTGCAAAAATGAGTCTATATATTTTCTTTAAAAATCTTCATAGTTTTAGCTTTTATATTAGATATATACCATATCAAATTAATTTTGTGTATGGTATAATGTAGGGGTCAAACCTATCAGAAATAGATTGAAAGTAGACAAGGAATGTCTGAAGAAATCCAAGGACATAATGTAACCTATAAGCTCTAAGAATAACCATATAAGGTAGCAATGTAAGTTATTCTTCACATTGACTGGCTTCTTTTATAAGAGAAAATTCAGTATGATTTTGTTAAAGATCATGATTTGTTTCTGAGCTGCTGCTGCATAATAAGGGATTAAGCAATAAATGGAGAGTATTACCTTCTCCCTACCAACCAACAGTGCAATGAAAGTGAAAGTGAAGTCACTCAGTCGTGTCCTACTCTTTGTGATCCCACAGACTGTAGCCTACCAGGCTCCTCAGTCCATGGGATTTTCCAGGCAATAGTACTGGAGTGGGTTGCAATGGTAGAGTGATATCTCTGGAGAATAGCATGGTGGTAGCAGCAGCATCTTAAGGGAGATCAGTAGTCTCATAGCTGTTGAAACAAGAGATAATGGCTCATGTCATGTGTTAAGAAAGACTGGATCAAATGGTGCCTGTTCTTTTTTACTTTTTAATTGGAGGCTAATTGCTTTACAATATTGTGTTGGTACAACAATGTGAATCAGTTTTAAATATACATATACCCCTTCTTGAGCTTCTCTCCCAGTTCCCTGTGACCTCTCTAGGTTTCATCATAGAGCACTGAGCTGAGTTCCCTGTGCTATTAATATATATTTGTCTCCCACTAGCTAGCTATTTTACACTTGAGGCCATTTATATGTCAACGCTACTCTCTCACCGTGTCCCATCTTCCTCTGCTGTGCCACATGTCCATTCTCTACATCTGTATCTCTATTCCTGCCCTGCAAATAGGTTCATTGTACCATTTTTCTAGATTCCATACATAAGTGTGATATGTTTTTCCCTTTCTGACTTACTTCACTCTGTATAACTGGCTCTAGGTTCATCCGCCTCACTGTAACTGATTCAAATTCATTCCTTTTTATGGCTGAGTCATATTCCATTGTATATATGTACCACAGCTGCTTTATCTGTTCACGTGTCGATGGACATATAGGTTGCTTCCAAGTCCTGACTATTGTAAATAGTTCTGCTATGAATATTGGGGTACATGTGCTTTTTTGAATTATAGTTTTCACATCCTCAGTAGTGGGATTGCTGGCTCATATGGTAGCTTTATTCCTAGCTTTTAAAGAAATCTCCATGCTGTTCTCCATAATGCCTGTATCAATTTATATTCCCCCAAACAGTGCAGGAGGGTTCCCTTTTCTCCACATCCTCTCCAGCATCTATTGTTTGTAGGTTTTTTTGATGATGGCCATTCTGACTAGTGTGAAGTGATATCTGACTGTAGTTTTGATTTGCTTTTCTCTAATAATGAGGGATGTTGAACATCTTTTCATGCATTTGTTGGCCATCTGTATGTCTTCTTTGGAAAATGTCTGTTTAGGTGTTCTACCCATTTTCTGATTGGGTTGTTTGTTTTTCTGATAATAAGCTGCATGAGCTGCTTATATATTTGGGAGATTAATCCTTTGGCTTGTATTCTTAAGTACAAGGGGAAAGAATATTCAAAACCTCTAGAAACATTTAGGAGATATTATAAAGAATTAATTTTTATATTTAGATTGTGGGTACTCCAAGTTGTTGTAGTTTAAGTTTTAGTGGAATATGGCCTTATGTTTTTACTCATTAGCCAATAAGGCCTGAAGATCCCTTTCTACGTATACTAAGAAATATATAGAAATTTACATACATAGTCCTATGTGTGACTGAAGTAGAAGGTTATCTTTATTTAATATTAACATTTGGGAAACATGTAATGAGGATAATTTCTGGTATCTTAAATAAAAGTAAATTAATTATGAGTGGTGCCAGATCCAACTGGAAAACTTCTACAAGTGTCTGATTGTTCAACAAATCAACTTCAAGGGAAAAAATGAGACACAAAATTATGAGGTAAAATAAAATCATATAAATGAATAGGACTTGTTATGATGTAGAAGTACAGGGAGAGAGACGGGTCAAAAATGACTGAGTTTTCAGTTTGAGAAGCTCTATGCATAGAGAGATTCCATTTACAGTGAGGGGAAACTGGAAGAAACACAGACTTGACATAATTTAAGTTATTGAGAGTGAAAACCCTGTGAGAAACCCTATGACTGGATAGTGCCCAATCATGTATTAAAGTCTATGGCATATTATAGCAAGTTTTCAGTAGATGTTTGCTGAATTAACATCCACTGCTGCTGCTAAGTGACTTCAGTCATGTCCAACTCTGCGACCCCATAGATGGCAGCCTGCCAGGCTCCTCCACCCCTGGGATTCTCCAGGCAAGAATACTGGAGTGGGTTGCCATTTCTCTCTCTGTAACATCCACTAGGTATACCCATTTAAAAATTGGATACATGAAACTGGAATGCCAGAGGCAAATTTTGGATATATTATGGAATATGTGATTATTGGAAAAATGAAACAGCCCCCACAGAAAATGTAGCTTTTAAAGGGAAGGACAGCTCCTTGAAGATTCTCATTTATTTAAACAATGAATAGAAGAAGATATCAGGGAAAGAAGCCTGGAAAGAAGTTGGGTAAGGTGGACTAAAACTAGGAGAGGGTGTTAAGATGAAAGGGAAATTTAAAAAAGTCTTTTAAAAGAAGGGCATGCTTAATACCATCTCAGGTTTTTAATATTCAATAATGACCAAGTGAATGCTGACTGGCTTTCAGGATACAGAGTTTATTCATGACCCAAATGAGGGTATTTTCAGAAAAATAGTGAAGGCAGAAATCAGGTTAAGTTTGAGGATTCAGTCAGAGATGGAATTCATGGAGAGCATCTGAGCATAACCCATTAAAGAAACTTGAAAAGGAGAAAGGAAAAAAGAAAGATAGAGGGTAATAGCAGAAGATTTTCAGGCTGGGGTTTAAATCCTAGATTTTCCAATTATTATTTATATGATTTCTAGTACATTACTCAATATTTACATAAAGAAAAATTTAAGACTTTGCAATTAGCAAAAAAGATTACTAAATATCTTTCACAGGAATGCTTGAGCTCTGGAAATTACCTGATCCTGTAGGGATATGCACTTTTGTCACTGACTAGCCAGCGATGGCACCCCACTCCAGTACTCTTGCCTGGAAAATCCCATGGACAGAGGAGCCTGGTGGGCTGCAGTCCATGGGGTCGCTAGGAGTTGGACATGACTGAGCAACTTCATTTTCACTTTTCACTTTCATGCATTGGAGAAGGAAATGGCAACCGACTCCAGTGTTCTTGCCTGGAGAATCCCAGGGATGGAGGAGCCTGGTGGGCTGCCGTCTATGGGGTCGCACAGAGTCAGACATGACTGAAGTGACTTGGCAGCAGCAGTCTATTTTATAGCTCTCAGCAATAAAATTTTACTTGTAGAACATTGACAGTAATGCAAATAATTCTTATTTACAAACATGCAGATAAATTCAGTCTAGTAGAGAGCCAAGCTTTTCCTCTCCCCTATTGTCAAAAAACTTTCTTTTCAACTGATTTCAAGATGCATTTCATCACTCCTTCACTCCCTATAAATTTGTGGGGATTTGGACTTCTGTCTTATCCTTTCACTTAATTTATGAGTTAAATAAACATTGAGACATGTTTATTTTATATTGGTATGAGAATCATGGTTTTAACACTTTTGAAAAATGATTATCATTTTTTATAAGTTCCAGGTTGCCAATCTGGGCAATGAGTTGTTAAGAGAGTTAACTAAGATATGCTAAGATACTCCAAGTTAAAAACACTCTCTGACCCTGAAAAGAAATGCAAAGCGGTGTCTGGAAAAGAGTGTGGGGCTAGATGAGGTAGTTTATTCTTAAATAATATGAGAGGGAAAATTAATTTATCAGGATCTGTTGGATGGTGGGAAGGGAAGGAAGCTGGTACATTGGGCAGATATTGAATTTGGATAGGACAGTTCCTCTCTTGTGAATTGAGAAGTGAGGGAAGGATGATGTAGGTACAGGTGTGCTTACAGATTTGGTGGCCAGAAGGTGAGGGGGTTGCTATCTGATGAGACTAATTTCTGAGAAGGAAGAAGTGATGAGGCTGGTAGTTTGAGGAGAGTGAGAAGGTTGAAATGATCGTAGTGTAGAGACAGGGGTCATGCTGGCTAAACAAATGAAACAAATATAACAGGATCACCAGACTGGGCTTAGGGCTCAACGGGGTGCTGATCATAAGGCAGTTTTATTTGATACCACGTGGTCTAGTCATTTATTGACATCGTTTGGTTACAGGCATGGTGAAAGCATCATGAAGCTTTGACAGGTGAATATTATGTAAGGGGACAAAGAGATTTAGAAACTGAACTGAAATAGATAAATTGAAATGAAGACTCATGAAATATAAACTGTGTAAGGAAGAATTTGGCCACCCGATGTGAAGAAGAACTGACTCATTTGAAAAGACCCTGATGCTGGGAATGATTGAAGGTGGGGAGAGAAGGGTGCGACAGATGATGAGATGGTTGGATGGCATTACTAACTCAATGGACATGAGTTTGAATAAGCTCTGGGAGTTGGTGNATTTGGCCACCCGATGTGAAGAAGAACTGACTCATTTGAAAAGACCCTGATGCTGGGAATGATTGAAGGTGGGGAGAGAAGGGTGCGACAGATGATGAGATGGTTGGATGGCATTACTAACTCAATGGACATGAGTTTGAATAAGCTCTGGGAGTTGGTGATGGACAGGGAAGCCTGGCGTGCGGCAGTCCATGGGTCGCAAAGAGTCAGACATGACTGAGCAACTGAACTGAACTGAACTGAGGGAAGAATTGGATTCTTCCCTTTAGTGTTTTCTTTAAGCTTCAGTGACTTAAAGAATAAAGAGAAAGGTGAAATCAGTATTTTCATAGGTCATAGAATTTCTTACATAATCTCAACAGCATATTTTTTTCCTTAAAGTGTTAATTCATCGATTTTTCTGTAGTTTTTTACCACTTCTTCACCTGCAATGTTAAGCATTTTGCACATGCTCTTAGTTTTTCTGTCTCTCTCTTCAACTTTCTTCTCTTTCTATTTCTCTAATTGAATACCTATACATATAAATACATTCATATATGTATATTCAGTAACACACATAAGTATACAATATGTGCATTACATAAAAAAATAAATAAATACAAAAAAAAATTAAAAAAAACTAAATTAGGGTAATATTATTTTGTAATCATACATATGAACATTTTCCATGTCATTTTTCATGATATCATTTTAAATAGTCGCATAATATTCTCCAAAAGTTATNAATATGTGCATTACATAAAAAAATAAATAAATACAAAAAAAAATTAAAAAAAACTAAATTAGGGTAATATTATTTTGTAATCATACATATGAACATTTTCCATGTCATTTTTCATGATATCATTTTAAATAGTCGCATAATATTCTCCAAAAGTTATCATAATAATTGATCAGTATCTTTCCTAAATGAATATTTTTCCCACTTTTTATTATCATTTGTAACATTGCAAAGAAAATTACATATAAATCTGTACAAAATTTTAGGTATTTCTCAAGGAATGCTTTTTCTAGCTACTATACAAGTGGCTAAGATGAGCTGGTGTTAATCTTTATGATTCTTAATAAGGAAATGTATGCAATAAAAAGTTAAACACTTCAGTACACTAATGTGTGTGAGTTGAGAAAGGGAACTAAGAAAATGAGACCAACTTCTGTTTGGGATTGGTTTATGTTATAGCTGTGTATCATAACTCCACGCTGAGAAATGATAGAATTTCTTTCATTGTGTATTGAACATATAATACTGTATTTAAGATTTATAAAATAAAATAGCTCCTATGGTGTTGTGCAAGTATAAACCTTGATGACATAGGCATATTTTTAGCTAATTTTACTCTGTATATAAATAATTCTGTGCTTTTAAAATAATTTTTTGAAAATTTAAAATTATAAATATATACTTAATGTTAAAACTCAAGTACAAATTGTATTAGTTTCGGGTAGCTTTCCTCCTGCAGATTTAGCTTTATTTTTTTCTTGTCATTTATCCTTATCCATGTGATATTCAGCTTTAAAAATCTTGCTGAATTTCTTATTTGCTGTTACTTGCCTTGTTCTCTTTGTCTTTATAAGCTGATGATGCAAAAACAAAACAAAACAAACCTTTATGTCTCTTTAGTGGGATTTTGGAAGGAGTAGACATGTTCTCTCATTTTAAAAATTATTGTTTCTCTTTTCTCCATTTCTTTTACTTCTTCCAGAAAAGAGTAACTGTAAGATTTAACTTCCAACACTTTTTCAGTTTCTTTGCTTACTTGCGTGGTTTTGTGAGCTGGTTCCATGTTTACATGATGGAATCTGCATACATCAGTACTATAGTTTTACACTGTATTCATCCTATTTCCTATTTAGTCTGTTTACTTTTAGAATTCAGAAATCATAATTTTGGTTCTAAAAAGTCATTTTCTCTCATAAGGTAATTAATTTCTTTAAGACTTCACGGTACTTATTTATTTAAAGTCCTATTTTCTTCCTTCCTTTCCCTTCCTTCCTTCTTCTCATTCTCCCCTTGCCACCCACTGCTGTCTTCTAATATGTGTAATAGGAGCCACCTGTTGAAGGAAGAGGCTGCTGCTTAGGATCTTAAACAGAAAGCTGATTTTATTCCTTACTAATCATGAGGGAGCTGTGCTTGTGGGACACAGTCTCTCTGAACAAAGCATAGAGGCGTGTGAACTGGTGTGAAGCTGTTATTAATCACTTAGATCAATGGTTGCTTGTTTCTATGACCAAAGGACAGTCAGTCTTTTCTTACGAGAACAGAAACCGTTCATTCTCACTTTCGTCAGTGTATATTTATTCCATATCCATATAGGCCATATTGGTGGACTAGCAGGTAGTGAAAAATAGAGTAGGCTGACAAACCAAAGCATATCTGTGGAGGCAAGGGCCAGATCATCTTAGTTCTTAATTTTTTTGGTGTATGTGATGGGAAGCAATCCTTTCTTCAATTTTTCAACTATTCCAACTCAATAATGTCATTTAAAAACTATAGCTACAGTGATTTTCTTATGTATTTTCATATTGTGAGCCTTTCCTGCAAATAGTTAAACGCTTTTCCAAAACACGATCTTACATGATTGTAGATTTAAATAAAATGTTTATTTGAATGTTGCTTTGTAACCATAGGTCTGAGAAGAATTGTACCAGTATATCAGCATTATTTATTAATAACATTGAGACTGGTGGTTTATATCTGGTCTTAGTGAGATCACTATGAGTGTCTGCTATTATGGTTGGCTGTATAGCAAGTATGTACTTACACGGTCAACAGAGTATATGAAACCTGGGATGAATCACCCACTGGGCTCCCTAGTTTGGGAGTGTTCTGCATATATTACTAGTGTTACCTGATGTGAGAGTAAAAAGACATCTGCTGTTGCCTTTCAGAGGAAGAACAGTTGGAGCCCTTGCCCGGATACCCTGTTCTGAGGTAGCCTTTGGCTGTGGTGCATATCCTTGCTTTATGCTGCTGTTATATTGTGTTCTTTCTTGTAGATTTGAAAGCATTGCCATTTGGTGTCCTCTGAGTCGTCTTTAGCAATCAGCTCTTCTTTAACTGCCCCTGTACACTTGAAGGTCAGGTAATGTTCTACCCCAAATATGCTTATGTTCAAGAAAGGCTTTAACAAAGAGTTTATAAGGTTCAGCAGAAGAATAATCTCACAAGTTCATGGCAACTTAATTAAAAAAAAAATCACCTATATCTGTAAAGGGTGGGTACAAAATCTTCGCAGGGAAAGAACCAAATAAACTTGTTTATTGCTGATATTTTTACCCTTATGCAGAGACATTTTTGGAGAAGGAAATGGTAACCCACTCCAGCATTCTTGCCTAGAGAGTCCTGTGGACGGAGGAGCCTGGTAGGCTGCCGTCTATGGGGTCGCACAGAGTTGGACACGACTAAAGTGACTTAGCAGCAGCAGCAGAGATATTTTGCATCTCAAAATGTCCAAAGGTATGGTGTTAAGTTTTAGCCACAGCAATCAGAGCAGAAAAAGAAATAAAAGGAATCCAAATTGGAAAAGAAAAAGTAAAACTCTCACTGTTTGCAGATGACATGATCCTCTACATAGAAAACCCTAAAGACTCCACCAGAAAATTACTAGAGCTAATTTATGAATATAGCAAAGTTGCAGGATATAAAATCAACACACAGAAATCCCTTGCATTCCTATACCCTAATAATGAGAAAATAGAAAGAGAAATTAAGGAAACAATTCCATTCACCATTGCAACAAAAAGAATAAAATACTTAGGAATATATCTACCTAGAGAAACTAAAGACCTATATATAGAAAACTATAAAACACTGATGAAAGAAATAAAAAAGGACACTAATAGATAGAGAAATATATCATATTCATGGATTGGAAAAATCAATATAATGAAAATGAGTATACTACCCAATGCAATCTATAGATTCAATGCAATCCTTATCAAGCTAACAACGGTATTTTTCACAGAACTAGAACAAATAATTTCACAATTTGTATGGAAATACAAAAAACCTCGAATAGCCAAAGC
>SJYX01007022.1:768758-798507 GCA_006410675.1 Oreotragus oreotragus
TTATACAGCTCAATTCCAGAAAAATAAACGACCCAATCAAAAAATGGGCCAAAGAACTAAACAGACATTTCTCTAAAGAAGACACAGAGATGGCTAACAAACACATGAAAAGATGCTCAACATCACTCATTGTCAGAGAAATGCAAATCAAGACCACAGTGAGGTACCATTCACACCAGTCAGAATGGCTGCGATCCAAAAGTCTACAAGCAATAAATGCTGGAGAGGGTGTGGAGAAAAGGGAACCCTCTTACACTGTTGGGGGGAATGCAAACTAGTGCAGCCACTATGGAGAACAGTGTGGAGATTCCTTAAAAAACTGGAAATAGAACCGCCATACGACCCAGCAATCCCCCTGCTGGGCATACACACCAAGGAAACCAGAATTGAAAGAGACACGTGTACCCCAATGTTCATCGCAGCACTGCTTATAATAGCCAGGACATGGAAGCAACCCAGATGTCCATCAGCAGATGAATGGATAAGAAAGCAGTGGTACATATACAGAATGGAGTATTACTCAGCCATTGAAAAGAATCCATTTGGATCAGTTCTAATGAGGTGGATGAAACTGGAGCCTATTATACAGAGTGAAATAAGCCAGAAAGAAAAACACCACTACTGTATACTAATGCATATATATGGAATTTAGAAAGATGGTAACGATAACCCTGTATGCGAGACAGCAAAAGAGACACAGATGTATGGAACAGTCTTTTGGACTCTGTGGGAGAGGGCGAGAGTGGGATGATTTGGGAGCACAGCATTGAAACATGTATAATATCATATGTGAAATGAGTCGCCAGTCTAGGTTCGAGGATGGTGCACTGGGATGACCCAGAGGGATGGTATGGGGAGGGAGATGGGAGGGGGGTTCAGGATGGGGAACACATGTACACCAGTGGCGGATTCATGTTTATGTATGGCAAAACCAATACGATATTGTAAAGTAATTAGCCTCCAATTAAAATAAATAAATTTATATTAAAGTGGGTTTCCAGAAACTAAAAAATATATATATATTTCAATTAAGGTTTGGATGTGTATGGTGGTCATGGAAATGTGCCGTTAAGATCTCCCATGTGAGAAACTTACATGGAAGCATAATTGACTGACACTTTTGAGCTACCACTCTGGTGAATCTGAGGCCAGGCTTTCCCCAGATTGCTCCAAAGCAATAAATGAGCATGGCAGGGTATTAGTGACAACCATTTCTGCCTGATGCAGGATTCCTCTAATATCCTTAGGATATGCCAATATTTGATCAGATTTGGGCCACGATACAAATCTTAATAGAATGGATAAATTAGTAACAGTAAAGCACAAATTGTTGACCTCATTACAGAAACATTAAAATTAATACTCGACTTAGAGAAAGTCCAGAAAATAGATAATAAAACATTGTACCAAAGTGACAAAAATATCTAAAACTTAAAAATTAAGAAAAATCATGTATTATTATCAACTAAATTAAGCTAGTTAGAGAGATTGAAGTTTGTCTGTCTCCCCAAATCATAACATCATAATTGCATCATAAACAAGAAAAAATGAAAATGAGTCATTCAATTGAAGAGTATTTTAAAAGACAGAAAACAAAAACAAAAACAAAACAAAACAAGGAGAACAGAAAGAGAGAACCATTAAAGATAAATGGAGAAATTAGAAGGAAAAAAGACAAATAATAAATATAATCAAGAGCTGTTTATTTGAAAAACAAAAAATAGATGAATCATTAGTTAACCTAACAAAAACAATTTAGAAAGAGATTCGATGAGTAGAAATAGTGACTACATATGAGTGTTTCTCATGTTTCTTCTACCCTGAAGGTTAATATATCTGCTCCTTCAGAACATCTGGAGATGGCTGGACTGTCTGTGAGCTTTGGGCTGTGGGAGGTCTGAAAGGCAGAGCTAGCCTAAGGCTTGGGCTAAGACCAACATGGATTCCCAAAACAAAACTTGTTAGATCTAATCAATGAATTCGGTAAAATGGCATATACACATACATACATCAATGTAATACTGTTCAGTCATAAAAAAAGAAAATCTTGCCATTTTTAACAACATGGATGGAACTCGAGGGCTTTAGGCCAAGTGAAATAAATTGGACAGAGAAAAACAAATGCTGTATGATATTGCTTGTACATGGAATCTCTGTTGGGGTCTTGGACCCAATTCCAATGTGTGTGTGTATGCGTGTGTGTGTGTGTGTGTGTGGTTTCCCACACTACCAACAAGGAATTCTTATATACCAGCAGGGTGTCTGAGAATTCATCTGGATTCTGGAGGTAGCATTAGATCCCACAGGTTAAAGGCTCACTTCTTCAAGACTACTCCATCTTCCCCCATCCAAAGCCACCTCATTCACATAACAAAAGACGTCTTTGTTGCTCTCATCACTTAGGAAATGCCAAGGATTTTAAGAGTCAGATGCCAGAAACAAGGTTAAAGACCAAATACTAAATATATATTTCCTACTATAAATAATATTATAGAATCTTAAAAAAAACAGACTTAGAGAAAAAGTGATCAGATTTGTGATTGCCAGAGGCAGGAGGTGAGGGGTGGGGAAAATAATTCATGATAGTGGTAAAAGATAAGTACTGGGGATGCAATGTACAGCAGGGTGACAGTAGTTAACACTGCTGTATAGTATATTTGAAAGTTGCTTAGAGAATAAATTCTAAAAGTCACAAGGAAATTTTTTTGGTGTACAACTATGAGGTGATGCATGTCAACTTACTGTGGCAATCGTTTTGCAATATATATATGCTGAGTAATTGTACTTAATGCCTTAAACTTACATGGTATTATATGTCAATGATATCTCAATAAAACTTAAAAAAAAAGAATTTGAGACTATAAAAATATTCAGACTGTACATCATCCATATAAATCATGTGAAGCAACCTGCCAAGAAAATAGCTTTAATTAAAAAACAAATGAATCAAAACATCTTCCTATTATGGTTGAAGGGGATGAGCAATGGAAAAAAGCATTAGATAATGAACTTAAAAGAAAATATATGCATAACGTTACACTGAATGTTATGTATTGGGAATGAATAATATAAGGTCAGGGCTTCCCTGGTGGCTCAGATGGTAAAGAATCTGCCTGCAATGCAGAAGACCTGGGTTCAATCCCTGGGTTGGGAAAATCCCCTGGAGAAGGAGTGGCAACCCACTCCAGTATTCTTGCCTGGAGAATTCCATGGACAGAGGAGACTGGCTGGCTACAGTCCATGGGGTGGCAAAGAGTCAGACATAACACCACAATATACAGTCAAATAAAGATCCTTAAAATGGAGGGGACAGTTGCAAGGAATACTATACTATGGCACCCTACTTCGGTACCCTTGCCTGGAAAATCCCATGGACAGAGGAGCCTGGTGGGCTGCAGTCCATGGGGTCGCGAAGAGTCGGACATGACGGAGTGACTTCACTTTCACTTTTCACTTTCATTCATTGGAGAGGGAAATGGCAACCAACTCCAGAGTTCTTGCCTGGAGAATCCCAGGGACGGGATAGCCTGGTGGGCTGCTGTCTATGCGGTCGCACAGAGTGGGACATGACTGAAGTGACTTAGAAGCAGCAGCAGCATAGAAACAATAGTAATGAAAGGTTTAAAAAAAGTTTTCTAAGAGTTTCATCTCATTGAGGTGTAGCAAGTAGGAAGCTATAGAGAAAAAAAGTTTGTTAGTGGAGAAAATAGTTTTTTTGTTTTTGTTTTTGCTTTCAAGTAGTAGTATAAAAATATGCTTCTAATTATGTTGCTAGGAGAAAGAAATGAGAGGAACTGATAAAAGTATAGTAATCTATTTAAATTGCATTTAAAAAGAAAAAACAAAATGAAATTAGATAAGTAACATAATGAAATCATTAGATAAATCAGTAAAATTAAGGAAAAGGAAAACACAAACACAGTAAAAAACAGGAAATAAAGTTTGATGGAAGGAATAAAATACACATATTAGTCACTATGCTATATATGAATGGAGTTCACTCACTGGAAGATAGATTGGCTCAAATAACAGCAAAAATAAGACTAAAGATGGACATTATACCATAATGAAAGATGTAGTTTATGATAAATGTAACAATAAGGCTAGAAAAACCCTAAATAGTACTAAAGATAAAAAACAATATATATAGGGATATGCTGATAAGTTTAGAAAACATAATTCTATTAGAAGAATTTTATTTCAGTCTTTTTGAGAATTAGACATGACTAGTAGACAAAAATTAGAAAGGAAATTAATTAAATTATCTTTAAAACTTGATTTAGTGATTATATAAGTTCCTTATATCCCTAGATATTATGACTTTTTTCATTTTTTTGTCAGTTGGTTAAAATTAATCATATATTGTCTACAAAAGTGTATTTGAAAGTATGGAAAGTCTTACTAAGCAATTTTCTGATCATATCTACATAAAGTTAGAAATAAATAAAGCATCATTGAAATATTAACTACCTGAAAGTTAATAATTGCTTTGTTAAATAATCCCTTGATAAGAAAGGAAATTAACTGAGAAATTATAAATGATCTAGCAAACAAGGAAGAAAAAAATGCTTCTTACTCAAGCCTAACAAAGAAATACACTTTTATTAGAAGCACACACACACACACACACACACACACACACACACACATCCAAAGAAGAATAGAAGGAAGCTGTCAATGAAGGTAAAAGTAGAAGTTAATGAAATAAAAGACAAGTATAATAAAGGAGAGAGAATAAATCAATTCAGAAATTTGTACTTGGAAGACGTTAATATAGTAGACAAATCTCTTTGAAATTTGAAAAGAAAGAAACAGAAGACGTATACAGCCACAGTTATTAAAGGGATCTTGAGATGGTAAAATATATAAATCTATGGGAACTAATTTAAAAAGCATGAAATTAACTGTTTACTAGCAAGATATAAACTAACAAAGGAATAAAGTGAAAATCTTGAATAAATCAATTAATGCTGACAAGATCCAAAGATTGCTTAATTTACCACTGGAAATGGAATAAGGACCAGATGGTTCTATTAACTTTCAAGAAATTAAGAATTTCAACATTATTTAAACTATTTACAAGCCCAGAAAAATCTGGAACTTAATTTATTTATACTGTCAACGTAGTTTCAAACACCACTATGTTAAATGTGTGAATTGTAGTACACACATACAAAAAGAAAAACTACTGATTAAGTGCCATTATGAGTACAGAGGCAGAAAGTTTCAATAATGTATTTATAAATAGCTCCAGCAGTGTGGGATGAGTGCAATTGTGGGGTAGTTTGAACATTTTTTGGCTTTGCCTTTCTTTGGGATTGAAATGAAAACTGACCTTTCCCAGTTCTGTGGCCATGGCTGAGTTTTCCAAATTTGCTGGCATATTGAGTGCAGCACTTTCACAGCATCATCTTAAAGAAATTAAGAATTTCAACATTATTTAAACTATTTACAAGCCCAGAAAAATCTGGAACTTAATTTATTTATACTGTCAACGTAGTTTCAAACACCACTATGTTAAATGTGTGAATTGTAGTACACACATACAAAAAGAAAAACTACTGATTAAGTGCCATTATGAGTACAGAGGCAGAAAGTTTCAATAATGTATTTATAAATAGCTCCAGCAGTGTGGGATGAGTGCAATTGTGGGGTAGTTTGAACATTTTTTGGCTTTGCCTTTCTTTGGGATTGAAATGAAAACTGACCTTTCCCAGTTCTGTGGCCATGGCTGAGTTTTCCAAATTTGCTGGCATATTGAGTGCAGCACTTTCACAGCATCATCTTTTAAGATTTGAAATAGCTCAACTGGAATTCCATAACCTCCACTAGCTTTGTTGGTAGTGATGCTGTGCTAGCAAAGTAATGCTCAAAATTCTCTAAGCTGGGCTTCAACAGTATGTGAACCGAGAACTTCCAGATGCTCAAGCTGGATTTAGAAGAGGCAGAGGAACCAGAGATCAAATAGCCAACATCTTCTGGATCATAGAAAAAGCAAGCGAGTTCCAGAAAAAAATCTACTTCTGTTTCATTGACTACGCTAAAGGCTTTGACTGTGTGGATCAAAACGAACTGTAGAAAATTCTTAAAGAGATGGGAATACCAGATGACCTGACTTGCTTCTTGAGAAATCTGTATGCAGGTCAAGAAATAATAGTTAGAACCGGACATGGAACAATAGACTGGTTCCAAATTGGGAAAGGAGTACATCAAGGACGTATTTTGTCACCCTGCTTATTTAACTTATATGCAGAGTACATCATTTCAAATGCCGGGCTGGATGAAGCACATGCTGGAATCAAGATTTCAGGGAGAAATGTCAATAACCTCAGATATGCAGATGACACCACCCTTATGGCAGAAAGTGAAGAGGAACTAGAGCCTCTTGATGAAAGTGAAAGAGGAGAGGGAAGAAATTGGCTTAAAATTCAACATTCAAACACCAAAATCATGGCATCTGGTCCCATCACTTCATGGCAAATAGATGGGGAAACAATGGAAACAATGACAGACTTTATTTTCTTGGACTCAAAAATCACTGCAGATGATGACTGGAGCCATGAAATTAAAAGATGCTTGCTCCTTGGAAGAAAAGTTATGACCAACCTAGACCCTAGCAGGGACATTACTTTGTCAACAAATCTCCATCTAGTCAAAGCTATGGTTGGTCTAGTAGTCGTGTGTGGATGTGAGAGTTGGACTGTAAAGAAAGCTGAGCATTGAAGAATTGATGCTTTTGAACTGTGGTGCTGGAGAAGACTCTTGAGAGTGCCTAGGACTGCAAGGAGATCCAACCAGTCCATCCCAAAGGAAATCAGTCCTGAATATTCATTGGAAGGACTGATGCTGAAGCTGAAGCTCCAACTTTGGCCACCTGATGTGAAGAGGTGAGTCATTAGAAAAGACCCTGATTTGGGGAAAGATTGAAGGCAGGAAGAGACGCAGATGACAGAGGATGAGATGGTTGGGTGGCATCACTGACTCAATGGACATGAGTTTGAGCATGTTCTGGGAGCTGATGATAGACAGGGAAGCCTGGTGTGCTGCAGTCCGTGGGGTCACATACTGAACTGAACCTAACTAGAACTGTACCCGCAAATGTATAATGAATAGTTATTGAGGCCAGTAAGGGCATTTCAATATGAGGAAGTTATCAAGGAGAATAAGAGGGGTAGTGGGAAAAAACTAGAAGCAAAGTTAGTTTCCATTGAATAAGGAATGTTTTAAAGATAAAGTTGTAACTAACTAATCATATATAGTGATTTAAAAAATTGAGTTAAACAGCTAAATATTTGTGTATAATTATATGGACATGGTGAACATTATAGATACACATGAGATTGTTAATTTGGGTCTTTGCCTTTGTGAAGGACCACGTGAGGGCCATGTGAAGGTGGGGATGGGGAAAGGCTGCCATGGGTGAAAGAGCGTAAGAGGGGCAGGCAGTAATGGCAAGTAAAATGAAAATGAAGAGATGGTACTCCAAAGCTTCACATGCAGTATATTATTTCAGTTATTCATGTAAAATTATATACATAAAATTAAAATTTTTGTTGTTGTTCAATTGCTAAGTCATGTCTGCCTCTTTGTGACCCCATGGACTACAGCACTCTAGGCTCTTCTGTTCTCCATTTTCTCCCAGAGTTTGCTCAAGATCATGTCCAATGAGTCAATAATACTACCTAACTATCTCATCCTCTGCCACCCTCTTCTCCTTTTCCTTTCAATCTTTCTCAATATCAGGGTCTTTTCCAGTGTGTCAGCCCTTTGCATCAGGTGGACAAAGTATTAGAGCTTCGTCTTTAGCAATAGTCCTTTCAATGAATATTCAGGATTGATTTCCTTTAGGACTGACTAGCCTGATCTCCTTGCAGTCTAAGGGTTTCTCAAGAGTCTTCTCCAGCACCACAATTTGAAAGCAAAAATAAATGGCAAACCAATACAGTATTGTAAAGTAAAATAAAGTAAAAATAAAAATTAAAAAAAATAGAAAAATAAAAACATAAAAGATCTCAAGCCAAAAAAAACAAAAATAAGCTATAGCATTAAAAATAAATAACAATAGAAATGAAGAAAAATGAAAGGAAAATGCCTCTGAAAGACAATGGTTATATAGTTATAGACACTGAAGAAATGAAAAGAATTATAATAAATTTGAGAAGTCTTCCTGTCAGGAGGCAGAATCAATGTTATTCTAACAGAACATTTAATATAAAGAACTGTAAATCAGACATTGGAGTCCTGGAATCAAAAACAGGTCATTGAAGTATCACAGAGGTATTCAACATAGGAAACAATTACCACCCTGAGGGTGGAGGGACAAAGGGAAAATCTGATGTTGGTAAAATGTAGAAGCTTGAAGAAGGAAAATCCATCATGGAAGATCCAGAAATCTGAGCTGGGGTGCTAGTAGACCAGTGTTGGTATGTCTCAAGGGGTACACCAAGACTGGTTTGGGAGATTTGGGAAAATGCAAACTGGAACCAACTGTTATTGCTATGGCTTAAAAAAAAAACACCCAAAAAACAAACTATTGCTATAGTGGTACTGATAGGAGCAGGAAAAAAAAGAAAAATAGGGACATTTTTCCATTGTCTCTTCCAGCTTTCTAGTTTCCCTTCAGGAAACTCTCCTTGTTGGCATAGCCTTAAAGGGAGCTGGCTGGTACAGGGGAAATGGGTTTGATATACCCCATGTCATGTTGCAAAGAATAGAACAGTAAATTTCAAGCTGTCGGACACCAGGAGATTTATGTCAATACATATGAAAGTGGAGATGGAAGACATGATTTTTTTTGGAAAAGTATAAATTGCAAAAGGACCTCAGAAGTGGAATAAGAACTTGACAAGGTTAAGTGACATTAAGAAATTGAGTAAGTGCTTAAAGACTAACACTTTGACACAACACACACACAGACACAGACACAGACACAGACACAGACAAAACATAGCTCAGATGGTAAAGCATCCGCTTGCAATGCAGGAGACCTGGGTTCAATCCCTGGGTGGGGAAGATCCCCTGGAGAAGGAAATGGCAACCCACTCCAGTATTCTTGCCTAGAGAATCCCGTGGACAGAGGAGCCTGGCGGGTCACAGTCCACGGGGTTGCAAACAGTTGGACATGACTGAGGGACAAAACACACAACACACACATGTCTGCAAAGTCAGGAACTCTATTAAACCTTCCAAGCATTTAAAAATCTGACATTCTTTAAGTTACTCCAAAGCATAAATGGAAGAGGAAATTCTTCCCTGTTCCCTGTTTCCTTCCTTCCATAGTGTAGCCCTATGCACTGGTTCTGATGTTCAGATCCAGCCATACCATCTCCTCCTCACAGCCCTCTGTGGCTCCTTATTGCCCTCAGGAGAGTTTCAACTCTTCAGCGTGTGATTCAGGACCTGCACACTTCCTTTAAGTTACCCTCATGTTCCAGCCATGAAATTACTTGCCAAAACACACGAGACCTTTCCCATTTTTGATTTTTGAGCAAAATGTTTTCCTTGACCCAAAGACCACTGTTTCTTTGGAAGCACCTTTGGAAGCACCAGTTCCAATGCCCTCACCTCCCCCAAAGTCTTACCTTTCCAAGCAGAGCCTGGCTCCTTCCATGGATTCCTCCAAGCCACGTCCTGTTCTGTACTCCACAAAGCTCTGCCTCACTATTCCTCAACCCATCCTCAACCTCCCTCAGGATCCCAGCAAATAGCATGAGGCTGGGCAGTGAGTGGGTCAGAGTGAATCAGTAACTTCCTGCATTGTGACCACCTATGCTTATTATCCAACTCAAAGGGGTCTTGGATCAAGGCAGTTTGTAGAAAATGTGAATTGTCTAGATTCCAGCCACAGCTCCACTAGGTACTCATCACGATATTCGGTTAGTTGCATTTCAACAACATCTGCTACTAGATACATTTGAATTGATAAATAAAGATTTCTATTCTCTTTTCTTTGCTGAGATACGGCTATAAACTTATATTAATAATGGCTTATGCATACTTAGGCTGGATTGATTAACTATCATGCATGCAGCAGTTCTAAATTCTGGATGCACGTTAGCTTCATGTGTGGAACCTTAAAAAATGCTGAACCACAGTATGGATACAGACCCTATTAAATCAGAAGCTCTAGGGATGAGACCCAGGCCTCAGTATCTGCAGTAAATCCCTGTGAAGCCAAGGTTGCAACTACTAAGTATAATCTTACAGTAGGAGGATTTTCAATTTTAGAAGTTTAGTGACTATCAGCCAAAGATCAGCAATTGAGCTTGAAATAAATATTTTAATAGTAGTCACTTAATATTTTAACAATTTTAAAGTATTTTCTTAATGCAGGATCTGTTAATAGCTTGAAACTTAACTGAACCAAACACAGATGCTGCAATCAGTATTTTGTGAAGGGAATATTTTAGTATTGAAATTAAACTTTGTTTCCAAATTTTGAGTTAAGTTTATAAGATATCAGTTCAGTCCCTCAGTCAGGTCTGATTCTTTGCTACCCCATGGACCGTAGCAGGCCAGGCCTCCCTGTCCATCATCAACTCCTGGAGTTTACTCAGACTTGTGTCTGTTGAGTTGGTGATGCCATCCAACCATCTCATCCTCTGTCATCCTCTTCTCCTCCCAGCATCAATCTTTCTCCAAATCAGAGTCTTTTCTAATGACTCAGCTCTTCGCATCAGGTGGCCAAAGTATCGGAGTTTCAGTTTCAGCATCAGCCCTTCCAATAAATATTCAGGACTGATTTCCTTTGGGATGGACTGGTTGGATCTCCTTGCAGTCCAAGGGATTCTCAAGAGTCTTCTTCAATACCACAGTTCAAAAACATCAATTCTTCAGTGCTCAGCTTTTGTTATAGTCCAACTCTCACATCCATACATGACCACCGGAAAAACCAAAACCTTGACTAGACAGACTTTTGTTGGCAAAGTAATGTCTCTGCTTAATCTAGGTTGGTTATAACTTTCCTTCCAAGGATTAAGCATCTTTTAGTTTCATGGCTATAAATACCATTTGCAGTGATTTTGGAGCCCAAGAAAATAAAGTCTGTCACTGTTTCCATTGTTTCCCCATCGATTTGCCAAGTGTCCCCCATCCTGAACCCCCTCCCACCCCCCAGGGTCATCCCAGTGCACCAGCCCTGAGCACCCTGTCTCATGCATCGAACCTGGACTGATGATCTGTTTCACATATGGTAATTTACATGTTTCAATGCTGTTCTCTCAAATCATTCCACTCTCACCTTTTCCCACAGAGTCCAAACAATTAAAAATCTAAATGTAAGACCAGAAACTATAAAACTCTTAGAGGAAAACATAGGCAAAACACTCTCTTGCTTTTCCTATGATCCAACAGATGTGGGCAATTTGATCTCTGGTTCCTCTACCTTTTCTAAAACCATCTGGAAGTTCATGGTTCACATACTGTTGAAGCCTGGCTTGGAGAAATTTGAGTATTACTTTACTAGTGTATGAGATGAGTGCAATTGTGCAGTAGTTTGAGCATTTTTTGGCATTGCCTTGCTTTGGGATTGGAATGAAACTGAACTTTTCCAGTCCTGTGGCCACTATTGAGTTTTCCAAATTTGCTGGTATATTGAGTGCAGCCCTTTCACAACATCATCGTTTAGGATTTGAAATAGCTCAACTGGAATTCCATCACCTCCACTAGCTTTGTTCATAGTAATACTTCCTAAGGCCCATTTAACTTCATATTCTAGGATATCTGGCTCTAGGTGAGTGATCACACCATCGTGATTATCTGCATCATGAAGATCTTTTTTGTATAGTTCTTCTGTGTATTCTTGCCACCTCTTCTTAATCTCTTCTGCTTCTGTTAGGTCCATTCCATTTCTATACTTTATTGTGCTCATCTTTGCATAGTTTTTTATTACACACTTTAAATGAGCATTAAAAATATTATTTTTCTCTGATTTTAGTCAAATCCTTAGGATCACAATAAGTGCCTGGTGGTTCAGTGGTAAAGATCCACCTACCAATGCAGGAAGCACAGCAGATGATGGCTCCTCCTTGGGTTGGGAAGATCCCCTGGAGGAGGAGATGGGAACCCACTCTGGTATTCTTGCCTGGGAAATCCCATGAACAGAGGAGCCTGGTGGTCTATAGTCTGTGGGGTTGCAAGAGTCAGACACGACTTAGCGACTAAACAAATTATAAGTATACACAATAGTTAATTTTGTGTGTAAACTTGGCTAGGCCACAGTACCCAGATACCTGATTATACACCAGTCTAGATGCTATTGTGAAGGTATTTTTCAGATGAGATTAACATTTATTTAACAGACTTTGAGTACAACAGATTACCCTCCATTATATGAGTGGGCCTCATCCAATTAGCTTAAGGCCTTAAGAGAAAAAATATGGTGTCTTGAGGAAGAGGAAATTCTGCCTCCACACTCTTCAGTCTTAGCCATAACATCAGCTTTTTTCTGGGTCCCCAGTCTGACAGCCTGTGCTGCAGATTTTGGACTCTCCATCCTCTACAATTATGTGAGCCTATTCCTAAAGATAAATCTCTCTCTTTATATTACATACGCATCATATTAGCTGTGTTTCTCTGGAAACCTCTTAATAATGCAGTATATTTAAACGGGAGGCAGTTGTTACTCTAGCTCAGCTGACAAGTTGTGTCCGACTCTTTCAGACTCCATAGACTGCAACAAGCCAGGCTTTCCTGTCCTTCATCATCTCCCAGAGTTTGTGCAAACTCATGTCCACTGAGTTGATGAAAGTGAAAGTGAAAGCGAAAGCTGACTGTGATCTCAAGGACTATGCAGTCCACAGAATTCTCCAGGTCAGAATACTGGAGTGGGTAACCTTTCCCTTCTCCAGGCTTCCCTGATAGCTCAGTTAGTAAAGAATCCACTTTCAGGAGACCCCAGTTCTATTCCTGGGTTGGGAAGATCCCCTGGAGAAGGGATAGGCTACCCTCTCCAGTATTCCTGGGCTTCCCTGGTGGCTCAGCTGGTAAAGAATCCACCTGCAATGTGGGAGACCTAGCTACCCACTCCAGTATTCTGGCCTAGAGAATTCCATGGGCTAGATGGTCTATGGGGTTGCAAAGAGTTGGGCATGGCTGAACAATGTTCACTTCCCTTCTCCAAGGGATTTTCCCAAGCCAGGGATGGAACCCAGATCTCCTGCATTGCAGGTGGATTCTTTACCAGCTGAGCCACAAGGAAAGCCCAAGAATACTGGAGTGGGTAACAGCAGTCTCTCTTCTTTTGCTAACATATATTTTATGATGAGGAGACCCTAGATACAAAGCCACAGAGCAACTGTATTCATAATAGTTGGATTCTTTACCAACTGAATCATCAGGGAAACCCTTGAGTAGGTGATGCTGACTGCTGGAAAAACCATAGCTTTGACTATACAGATCTTTGCAGGTCAAGCAATGTCTCTGCTTTTTAATACACTGTCTAGGTTTGTCATTGCAGTTTTTCCAAGGAAGAAATGTCTTTTAATTTCTTGGCTGCAGTCACCATCCAAAGTGATTTTGGAGCCCAAGGAAAAAAACAAAGGTTTGACTATAGGGACTTCTGTCAACAAAGTGACATCTTTGCTTTTTAATATGCAGTCTATGTTTTGTCATAGCTTTCCTTCCAAGGAGTAAGTGTCTTTTAATTTCACTACCAGACAGATCCACAAGTGATTATTGTTTCTGTTTTGGCCCAGCTGCTTCATTCTTTCTGGAGTTATTATTAATTGCCCTGCACTCTTTCCCGATAGCATATGGGACACTTTTTGCCTTGGGGTGTTCATCATCTGACGTCATATCTTTTTGCTTTTTAATATTGTCCATGGGGTTTTTGCATTCCCTCCTCCTGTGGACCACATTTTGTCAGAACTCTTCACTATGACCTATCCATCTTGGGTGGCCCTGCATGGCATGGCTCACAGCTTCACTGGCTTATGCAAGTCCCTTTGCCATGGACAAGGCTGTGATCCATGAAGTGGAGAGAGGCAATTAAGCAACTCTAAATGTTGTTCTCATTCTCAACTCAAACCCTATCCCTAATGTTTTCCAGTATAACTACAAATTAAAATTGGTAAACTTTTTTTCTCTTGTCAAAAGTATGAGATCAGTATCTCTAACTCAGGATGTTTGCTGTTTTGGGGGACATATAAGGCCTGATTCTCAAAGCCTCTGTTTTGCCATCAAGGACAGCTCCTGGTTTTAGAAAGTTTGTGGCTCTGAGTATTTTTTTCTAAGAGGGGAATTTTCAAGGCTTGGCATAAATATTTTGATCCATTTTAGGAAGAGAATAGGAGTCAGGGATTGCTTAAGTTTGTTTTGCTTTTTAAATATTTGTGTGTATTTTGTATTTTCTTGTTGTGTACTCAAAAGGTTTTCAGTTATTCACTATTCTGTTTAGTCTTTTTTTTTTTTTTAAAAGAAGAAACAAAATTGTCTCTTTTTTTTTTGCCAATTATGGTCTTGAAAATCTGAAAGAATTGATAAAATAGCCCCTGGAACTAATAAGTGACCAAAGAAAACTTACAGGTAGAAGTTTAATATACAAAAGTAAATGTTTTCCTATAAATAATCAATGACCAAATGGAATTTGATATTAAAAAACATAATGCCATTTACATTAGCACTGCCCTCAAAATCAAATGCTTAAGTAGGAATGTAACAAAATATGTACAAGATCTATATCAGGCAATCTACAAATTTTTGATGAAAGATATCAAGGAATTAAATAAATGGAAAGGGGATTGCATATTCACGGGCAGAAAAACTCAATATTGTGAAGCTATCAGTTCTTTCTAACTTGATTATAGATTCAACCCAGTCATAATCAAAATCCCATCAAGTTATCTTGTACATTTTGATAAACAGATTTTAAAGTTTATACATAGAGAGAAAACACTTAGTAAGGTCAATTTAATAATAAAGAAGAACAGAGTCAGAAAACTGACACTAACCAACTTCAAGACTTACCACAAAGCTACAATAATCAAGACAGTGTGGTCTGAACAAAAGAATAGAGAAATAGATCAATGGAAAAGAACAGAGCCCAAAAAATAGACACATAAATATACTCAACTGGTCTTTGGCAAAGGAACAAAAGCAAAACAATGGAGCAAAAATATTTTTTGCAACAAATGGTACTGGTAGAACTGGGCATTCACAAGCAAAAATACTAAAAAAACACAAACCTTACACCTTTCACAGTAATTGACTCAAAATGGATCACTGATCTAAATAAAAAATGAAAAACTATAAAACTGCTAGAAGATAACATAGAAGACTGTATCAAAATAATCTTAGATAATCTTGGGTATAATTATAACTTTAGATATAACATCAAAAGCATAATCTATGAAAGAAATATATTATTAACTGGATTTCATTAAATTAAACTTCTGCTCTGCTGAAAATAAAGTCAAGAAAACAAAAAGACTGACATAGACCAGGAGAAAATATTTACAAAGACCCATCTGATCAAGGACTATTTTCCTATATATACAAGGAACTCTTAAAACTTATCAATAAGAAAATAAATAACCCAATTAAAAATGAGCAACAGAGTTTAATAATACCTCACCAAAGAAGGTATATGGATGGTGAATAAGCATATGAAAAGNATTCTTTACCAGCTGAGCCACAAGGAAAGCCCAAGAATACTGGAGTGGGTAACAGCAGTCTCTCTTCTTTTGCTAACATATATTTTATGATGAGGAGACCCTAGATACAAAGCCACAGAGCAACTGTATTCATAATAGTTGGATTCTTTACCAACTGAATCATCAGGGAAACCCTTGAGTAGGTGATGCTGACTGCTGGAAAAACCATAGCTTTGACTATACAGATCTTTGCAGGTCAAGCAATGTCTCTGCTTTTTAATACACTGTCTAGGTTTGTCATTGCAGTTTTTCCAAGGAAGAAATGTCTTTTAATTTCTTGGCTGCAGTCACCATCCAAAGTGATTTTGGAGCCCAAGGAAAAAAACAAAGGTTTGACTATAGGGACTTCTGTCAACAAAGTGACATCTTTGCTTTTTAATATGCAGTCTATGTTTTGTCATAGCTTTCCTTCCAAGGAGTAAGTGTCTTTTAATTTCACTACCAGACAGATCCATAAGTGATTATTGTTTCTGTTTTGGCCCAGCTGCTTCATTCTTTCTGGAGTTATTATTAATTGCCCTGCACTCTTTCCCGATAGCATATGGGACACTTTTTGCCTTGGGGTGTTCATCATCTGACGTCATATCTTTTTGCTTTTTATATTGTCCATGGGGTTTTTGCATTCCCTCCTCCTGTGGACCACATTTTGTCAGAACTCTTCACTATGACCTATCCATCTTGGGTGGCCCTGCATGGCATGGCTCACAGCTTCACTGGCTTATGCAAGTCCCTTTGCCATGGACAAGGCTGTGATCCATGAAGTGGAGAGAGGCAATTAAGCAACTCTAAATGTTGTTCTCATTCTCAACTCAAACCCTATCCCTAATGTTTTCCAGTATAACTACAAATTAAAATTGGTAAACTTTTTTTCTCTTGTCAAAAGTATGAGATCAGTATCTCTAACTCAGGATGTTTGCTGTTTTGGGGGACATATAAGGCCTGATTCTCAAAGCCTCTGTTTTGCCATCAAGGACAGCTCCTGGTTTTAGAAAGTTTGTGGCTCTGAGTATTTTTTTCTAAGAGGGGAATTTTCAAGGCTTGGCATAAATATTTTGATCCATTTTAGGAAGAGAATAGGAGTCAGGGATTGCTTAAGTTTGTTTTGCTTTTTAAATATTTGTGTGTATTTTGTATTTTCTTGTTGTGTACTCAAAAGGTTTTCAGTTATTCACTATTCTGTTTAGTCTTTTTTTTTTTTTTTTTAATGAGCAACAGAGTTTAATAATACCTCACCAAAGAAGATATATGGATGGTGAATAAGCATATGAAAAGATACTTCACATCATATGTCATTAGGAAATTGCAAATTAAAACTATAATTAGATGCAACTACACTCCAGTGTTCTTGCCTAGAGAATCTCAGTAACGGTGGAACTTCATGGGCTGCAGTATGTGGAGTCACACAGAGTCGGACACGACTGAAGCAACTTAGCAGCAGCAACACATACCTATTAGAAGGAGCAAAATCTAAATCTTTGACTATATCTAATGAGGATGTGGAAAAAAAGGAGCTCTCATTCTTTGCTCTTAAGAGTTCAAAATGGAGCAGCCAAAATGGGAAGACAGCTTGATGGTTTCTTACCAAACCAGACATACTTTTACCATATGACCCAGCAGTCATGCTCCTTGGTATTTAGTCAAAGGTGCTGGAAAGTTATGTCTGCACAAAAGCTTGTGCGTGGATGTTTACAACAGTTTTATTTATAATTACCCAATAATGGAAGCCACCATGATGTCCTTCTGTAGATGAATGGTCCATCTGTGGTCCATCCAGGCAAAGTACTATTCTGTTTAGTCTTAAAAGGAATGTAAAAGTATTCCAGCTACAAAGGTAATTACACTTCTGTTTACATGAAACAGTAAAAAGGATGAAGCAAATTTACATAAGGACATGAAATGGAGAAATGAATATGATTTGAGTTGAATCTGTATTTTAACTTTGGGATCTTCTGAATGAAAGTTTTGGTGCCTTTGATCAATCACTTAACTAATTACTTCCATTTTTCAGTCCAGTTTGTTTTCTTTCAAAGAGCGTTTCTCAAACTGGTTGAACCATACCTTCTTTTGATGTCTTAGGTAATTTGGGATGCTATAACAGAATACCATACAAGGATGGCTTATAAACAACAGGAATCTATTTATCATTGTTCTGGAGGCTGGAAGTCTAAGATCAGGCTTGCCAGTATGTTTGGGTTCTGATGAAGACCCACTTCCTGGCTCATGGAGAGCTGTTTGCTTCCCTGGTGGTTCAGAGGTTAAAGCATCTGCCTGCAATATGGGACACCTGGGTTCGAACCCTGGGTCAGGAAGATCCCCTGGAGAAGGAAACAGAAACCCACTCCAGTATTCTTGCCTGGAGAATCCTATGGATGGAGAAGCCTGGTGGGCTACAGTCCATGGGGTTGCAAAGAGTCCAACATGACTGAGCTACTTTACTTTCACATGTCAAGAGGGGCAAGGGAGCTCTCTGGGCTCTCTTTTATAAAGAAATTAATCTTATTCATTAGGGCTTCACACTTATATCCTACCNTATTCTTGCCTGGAGAATCCTATGGATGGAGAAGCCTGGTGGGCTACAGTCCATGGGGTTGCAAAGAGTCCAACATGACTGAGCTACTTTACTTTCACATGTCAAGAGGGGCAAGGGAGCTCTCTGGGCTCTCTTTTATAAAGAAATTAATCTTATTCATTAGGGCTTCACACTTATATCCTACCATTTTCCCAAGGCTCACATCCTAATACCACCATGTAATACCATTAGGTTAGGATTTCAACATGTGAACTTTAGGGTGCATAAATATTCAGCCTATAACACATACTCTTTTTTGGTCACTATGTAAATCTTACAAACCACTCCATTTCATTCCACCTGCTTCTTCTGGGGTTATACTTCATAAGTTGAGAATCTCTGTGGTTGAGGGAGAGAGAAAGGTGATAAAATCAAGATAAATCTGGGAAATTTGTCAACCTTTATTTCCTGTAGCTTGTATTAAAAAGAAAATGAATTATTTTCAGACGGACATGTTTTGGGGATGTCCATCACTTCCCAATGCCTGATACCTACAATGTTTAAAATTTCAGAAGAAAGATTTCCTAATAATCTCAGCCTAGAGATTATTAGAAGCCAGTGATTCTTTCAGCATGTTTAGATAGAAAATATTTGCTAGCAATAGATTAGATTGATCTTTCTCTGGACAAAGATTTTATACTCCAAGACAGAACACAGAGTAATTTTGTCTCCCTCTCTTCTCCACTTTAGGATAGAAGGTTTTCCCCTCCCTTTCCTATCCCATATCCAGCTACAGTTAAGTTAACTAGCTTAAGGTCTTACGAGAGAGGAAGAGGAATATTGCTGGGAAGTGCCTAATGGACATCAGAACTGGAGACGGCAGAGGGAGGAAAGAGAATCAAGAAGAAAACTCTGTGGAGAGCTGGGGCTAGGAGGTGTGTTTTCTGGATTCTGTGCATATTTGTTGACCATGCACGTTCCCAAGCCTCGGGTCCAGGCCTTCTAAACCTGAGTTTCTGAGGAGGCTTAGAAATCTACACTTTATGAAAGTGTCATTTAAGAAATATTTGTCTAAGAGTAAAGCAAGGTAGAACTCAGCATATGTCGATTAAATTAGATAAAACACTCCTTTCTGAAGACTATGATTCTTTGAAATTAAAGTCTTATCAAGCATCTTCCTAATTCCACTTGTATGAACAACTAAAAGTCTTCGTGTGTGAATGTGTGTGTGTATTAAATAACCCTCTTTTCTATGCTATGCTATATGTGGCATAGTAGGAAAATAACTTCTAATTATGTGAGAAGTTGAATTTTGATGTCCTAAAAGTCAGAAACTTTACATATATTCAACATTCTTTGTTGGTTTTATTTTCTCAAATACTGTCTCATAATATTATTTCCCTTATTTAGCTGTTCCTGAGAATGATGGGGAATGGATAAAGCAGATGTATCTCATTTTTTTCTTCATAAATTTATACATTTTGTGTCTCCCAGTTTCAATGCCACTGCTTTTTTGCGAGTAAAATAATTCATTTCAAAATATTTTTAAAATTTTACTTTGACTTGTTTTCACCATGACTGATGCCATTTCTGTGTTAACAATTGCCAAACATCTCTTTACAGAAAACATTTAAGAAGCACACGTTAAACTGTTTCTTTTAAAATTTTAAGTAATATTTTTCCTTTCACAAAATCCTGGTATTATAGTTATTTAAAAAATCTGGAAAGCATAAAGAAAAATTAAAATCACCTGTAAATTACATCATAAATAGACTTTCAACATGTATTTCTATTTGTATGTCTATGCCTATACATATATGCATACATTATCCATAAATATTCCCATATTACCAAACATATATAGTAAGGTTGTAATGTACTATAAAAAATACTGATTCTTTTTAACTATCAGGTGATGGGCATTTTTACATGCCACTTAAAGTCCTCCTAAAGTATTATGTTTGTGTGTGCATGCTCAGTTGCTCCATCATGTCTGACTTTTTGTGACCTCATGCATTGCAGACCACCAGGTTCCTCTATCCATGGAATTTTCCAGACAAGAATATTGGAGTGGGTTGACATTTTCTATTTCAGGGAATCTTCCTAACCCAGGGATGAAAACCTTATCTCTTGTGTCTCCTGCATTGGCAGGTGGATTCTTTACTCTTGCATCACCTGGGAAGCCCAAAGTATCACATTTCAGTTCAGTCAGTCAGTTCAGTCGCTCAGTCGTGTCCGACTCTTTGCGACCCCATGAATCGCAGCACGCCAGGCCTCCCTGTCCATCACCATCTCCCGGAGTTCACTCAGACTCACGTCCATCGAGTCCGTGATGCCATCCAGCCATCTCATCCTCGGTCGTCCCCTTCTCCTCCTGCCCCCAATCCCTCCCAGCATCAGAGTCTTTTCCAATGAGTCAACTCTTCGCATGAGGTGGCCAAAGTACTGGAGTTTCAGCTTTAGCATCATTCCTTCCAAAGAAATCCCAGGGTTGATCTCCTTCAGAATGGACTGGTTGGATCTCCTTGCAGTCCAAGGGACTCTCAAGAGTCTTCTCCAACACCACAGTTCAAAAGCATCGATTCTTCGGCGCTCAGCTTTCTTCACAGTCCAACTTTCACATCCATACATGACCACAGGAAAAACCATAGCCTTGACTAGGCGGACCTTAGTCGGCAAAGTAATGTCTCTGCTTTTGAATATACTATCCAGGTTGGTCATAACTTTTCTTCCAAGGAGTAAGCGTCTTTTAATTTCATGGCTGCAGTCACCATCTGCAGTGATTTTGGAGCCCAAAAAAATAAAGTCTGACACTGTTTCCACTGTTTCCCCATCTATTTCCCATGAAGTGATGGGACCGGATGCCATGATCTTCGTTTTCTGAATGTTGAGCTTTAAGCCAACTTTTTCGCTCTCCTCCTTCACTTTCATCAAGAGGCTTTTTAGCTCCTCCTCACTTTCTGCCATAAGGGTGGTGTCATCTGCATATCTGAGGTTATTGATATTTCTCCCGGCAATCTTGATTCCAGCTTGTGTTTCTTCCAGTCCAGCGTTTCTCATGATGTACTCTGCATATAAGTTAAATAAGCAGGGAGACAATATACAGCCTTGACGTACTCCTTTTCCTATTTGGAACCAGTCTGTTGTTCCATGTCCAGTTCTAACTGTTGCTTCCTGACCTGCATACAGATTTCTCAAGAGGCAGGTCAGGTGGTCTGGTATTCCCATCTCTTTCAGAATTTTCCACAGTTTATTGTGATCCACACATTCAAAGGCTTTGGCATAGTCAATAAAGCAGAAATAGATTTTTTCTGGAACTCTCCTGCTTTTTCGATGATCCAGTGGATGTTGGCAATTTGATCTCTGGTTCCTCTGCCTTTTCTAAAACCAGCTTGAACATCAGGGAGTTCACGGTTCACGTATTGCTGAAGCCTGGCTTGGAGAATTTTGAGCATTACTTTACTAGCGTGTGAGATCTTTGCAATTATGCGGTAGTTTGAGCATTCTTTTCCATTGCCTTTCTTTGGAATTCAGTTGCTCAGTTGTGTCCAATTGTTTGTGACCCCATGAATGGTGGCACATCAGGCTTCCATGTCCATCATCAACTCCCGAAGCCTATTAAAACTTATCCATTGAGTTGGTGATGCCATCCAACCATCTCATCCTCTGTTGTCCTCTTCTCCTCCCATCTTCAATCTTTTCCAGCATCATGATCTTTTCAAATGTGTTGGTTCTTTGCATCAGGTGGCCAAAGCATTGGAGTTTCAGGTTCAGCATCAGTCCTTCCAAAGAATATTCAGGACTGATCTTCCATAGGATGGAATAATTGGATCTCCATGCAGTCCAAGGGACTCTCAACAGTCTTCTCCAACACCACAGTTCAAAAGCATCAATTCTTTGGCGCTCAGCTTTCCTTATAGTCCAACTCTCACATCCACACATGACAACTGGAAAAATCATAGCTCTGACTAGATGAAGCTTTGTTGATAAAGTAATGTCCCTGCTTTTTAATGTGCTGTCTAGGTTGGTCATAGCTTTTCTTCCAAGGAGTAAGTGTCTTTTAATTTCATGGCTTCAGTCACCATCCACAGTGATTTTGGAGCTCCCNAAATCATAGCTCTGACTAGATGAAGCTTTGTTGATAAAGTAATGTCCCTGCTTTTTAATATGCTGTCTAGGTTGGTCATAGCTTTTCTTCCAAGGAGTAAGTGTCTTTTAATTTCATGGCTTCAGTCACCATCCACAGTGATTTTGGAGCTCCCCAAAATAAAGTCTCTCAATGTTTCTATTGTTTCCCCATCTATTTGTTATGAAGTGATGAGACCAGATGCCATGATCTTGGTTTTCTGAATGTTGAGTTTTAAGCTAACTTTTTCACTCTCCTCTTTAACTTTCATCAAGAGGCTCTTTAGTTTTTCACTTTCTGCCATAAGGGTGGTGTCATCTGCATATCTGAGGTTATTGATATTTCTCCCGGCAATCTTGATCCCAGCTTGTGCTTTGGACATCCAGCCCGGCATTTCGCATAATGTACTTTGTATATAAATTAAATAAGCAGGGTGACAATATATAGCCTTGACATACTCTTTTCCTTATTTGGAACCAGTCTGTTGTTTCATGTCCAGTTCTAACTGTTGCTTCTTGACCTGCATACAGATTTCTTAGGAGGCAGGTCAGGTGGTCTGGTATTCCTATCTCTTTAAGAATGTTCCACAGTCTGCTGTGATCTACACAGTCAAAAGCTTTAGCATAGTCAATAAAACAGAAATAGATGTTTTTCTGGAACTCTCTTGCTTTTTCTATGATTCAACAGATGTTGGCAATTTGATCTCTGGTTCCTCTGCTTTTTCTAAATCCAGCTTGAACATCTGGAAGTTCATGTTTCACATACTGCTGAAGCCTGGCTTGGAGAATTTTGAGCATTACTTTACTAGTGTGTGAGATGAGTGCGACTGTGCAGTAGTTTGAACTTTCTTTGGCATTGCCTTTCTTTGAGATTGGAATGAAAACTGATCTTTTCCAGTCCTGTGGCCACTGCTGAGCTTTCTAGATTTGCAGGCATATTGAGTGCAGTGCTTTCACAGCATCATGTTTTAGGATTTGAAATAGCTCAACTGGAATTCCATCACCTCCATTAGCTTTGTTCATAGTGATGTTTCCTAAGGTCCACTTGACTTTAAATTCCAGGATGTCTGGCTCTAGGTGAGTGATCACACTGTCATGATTATGTGGGTTGTGAAGATCTTTTTTTGTATAGTTCTTCTTTGTATTCTTGCCACCTCTTAATATCTTCTGTTTCTGCTAGGTCCTTTTCTGTCCTTTATTGTGCTAATCTTTGTATTAGGTGATTGGCTTAAAGGACTCTGTGAGTCTATATCCATTATCATTATGTGTTAGAATTAGTTCCACTATTTTCCAGAAATAGAAGTCTGTGGAAGGCAAAAGCCATAAGTAATTTTTATCTCTAAAGCAGAGTTTCTCAGCCTGTGCACTACTGACATTTTTGTCTTTATGGCTGGATAAATCTTTATTGTGGAGTGCTGTCTTGTGCATTGTAGGATATTTGGCACCATTCTTTGCCTCTACTATGATGTCAGTAAGCACCACCCACCTTCTAGTCTGTGCGGGAACCATATATACTAGGTTGAGAACCAATGTTCAAAGCAGTTGGTGTTGCGCTGTCTATACTCATGAATCCATGCAAGCTGTGTAAATGAGTTTATCTCTCAAGTGGGTCCTTGGAAGATGAAAAAATAAGTTGGAGAACTACTGTTAATGAAGTTAAATTCATATTTATGAGATGTCTTTGAGCAAGGTCATTATGTATATATATTTTGTACCACATAAACCCAGGCTCTGCCATTCAAAGCACCTCTGAAACTGTGATATCAGCTGGAGTTGGGCAGAACTCTGCTATAGTCCTGGGACAGTCACCTGAACTGTAGTCTCTCCTCTTTTGACACTGCTGTATCTAAGTGTTCTAATTTCAGTGGGTCTTATTCTTGAAAATTTATTAATACTGACCGAAATTTCCTTTCACATTTTAAGGTGTGATTTTTTTCCCACCATGTCTCACATAGGATGTGCTTAGTTAAAAAAAATTCCCTGGATATATTTCTTGATGCATCTTAGGAGTCTTCATTTAGCAAGTGCCTATTAAGATGTGTGAACCAGTATCAGAGGCACTAGAAATACTGGAAATAAGATAATGTAGTTTTAGAGATGGTTGGATAGTATCGCCCACTCAATGAACATGTGTTTGAGCAACCTCTGGGAGATTGTGAAGGACAAGGAAGCCTGGCATGCTGCAGTCCATGGGGTTGCAAAGCGTTGGACATGACTTAGGAACTAAACAACAGCAACTTGAAATATGGTTCATGGAAGCTGGCAGAAGTTAAATAAACAACACATACATTGTCCAATTAAATAACTTACTAATAAAAGGACAAACAGTTAAGGGAGGGAAGAATTCTGAAAGATATGGTTAGAAAATGAGTCTTAGGATTGGTATTTCAATAGAAATTACAAGATGATTAGTAATTTTTTTTTAACATTTTGATAGTTTAGAATGTTTGTATAAAATTTGGGAGAAGGTAAAGAAAAGCTGAGGAAATGCTATGGTAACAGAAACTTGATGATTGCCAACAGTACCGATTCTTTTTTTTTTAAATTTATTTTATTTTTGGTTGTGGTGGGCCTTTGTTGTTGCTCACTCCGGCTTTCTTTTCTTTTTTGGAATCTCTGTCTTCAGTCCTTAGGACTGGTGGGATTCCAGCATTGTCAGGAGTGAGGCATAAGATCCAACCCCTCAAAATCACTGCATTTCATTTTTCTATTGTGATAGGTTGAAGATAGACATGGGACTCAATCAAAACCATCCAGAAGCAATGAAACTTTGCTAACTTATATATTTTATGATGAGGGAAACCTAGACACAAAGCCACAGAGAACGTTCCAGGAAACTGGAATGTGGTTGGTGAAGAGATGAATTATAAGAATGATGATTCACTGTAGATATGAAAAATTGTTACACAGATCCATTTTCTCCCACTCCTGCTCATTGTCCTGACTTACTATGTACCTACTGAGTATATGATTGTAATACGAATGTTCAAACTGTTAAAAGGTGAACTGAGGCATATTGAAAATTTTGAGAGTTTATTTGGGCAAAAATTGATTTAAAGTGGGCAACACTGAAAGAGTGGTGAGGAAGGTTATACCCATAGTAGCTCAGGGAGGGACTTCTGTAGAGAAAAAGTGGGGGCAAAGCAATGAAATTATGTGAAGCTTCAATTAAGCTATAGCTTAAGTGTTTGTCTTAGTTGGAAAACCTTAATTGGCTCTTTGATTGGTTGTCCTTAGGTTTTGATTTCTTAACCTGAAGGCATTTACAGGATTAAGACTTTATTTTTCTTATTTGGCCATTAAAGTTAATTAGAACTGCCTCCGTGTAATGGCCTCCTTGTTTAATTTAACAATATTTATCAGATAATTAAGTGAAAGATAAATCTTTTTAATAAGAAAATAATTTTTTTACAATATTAAATTCGATTCAGGTGTATGTAAGGCAAAATGGAAAAGTTAAAGGTACAGTGGCCCTGATTTAATTTGATGATCTTAGCGTTAATGGGAAATGTCATTTGGGCTTATGCCTTTTAGTAAGAATTGACCATCTTCATGATTCTTATTTTCAGTTTTAATCAAATGGGTGATGGGAAGGTTAAGATTGAAGGGAGTCCAGCTATTATCAAAGGTAAGCAAGATGGCAAGATGAATGCAAGATATCTCAGAATTTGAGACTACTTGATGGCATTTTTCCCATTCAGCTCCATGGGTGATAATGCAGCATAAATTTATAGTTTACTTGTGACAATATAGTAGACTTAAGAACAATAAAAATATTTGTAAAACTTTTAACTTTTCTGATTGAATGTCAGCATAATAATATTTGGATTAATTGCACGATGCCAGTGAAATCTATGTAGCACATGAGGCCAAACTAAGGCTCGTGATAAAAGGGTGTGTGCTACAGTATGAAGAGCATAGGAATCTGCTTCCAATCTTGATTTCACTATCAACACACTAGATGATTTTGGTCCTTTATTCCTAAATACACATGTAAAATGTGGATAAAAATATCCAAGAATTTTTATGTGAAGAAAATGTATGCAATGTTGGTTTAAAAATGTGTGCTACATAGAATTATAATTACTATGAATTATATTTTACATCTGTAAAAGGAAATAAGTGACCAGTTAAGAGAATCTCTAAATAACTTTTCCCATACATTATGTATTGTGACAGTTGGATGTAGTGATTACAGAAAGAATTTTTTTCATAAGATTTCTCAGCCCCATTAGAAGAACCCATTTGTTTTACATTATTCTTTTATTTTAGAATGGAAACAGCCAAAGTATCATGCAGCCAAAGAATGATGTCATAACTCTGAGTATTACTCTGTGCACTATTTCAAATTAGAATTAGCCATTTAATCACAGAATTTCAATTCTGGAAGGCAGTCTTTAGGTCATTTTGTTAAGCAGTTTACAAATGAGGAAACAAAAGATGAAAGAAGATTTAATTATTTGTTGTAGATCTTACAGATATCCTTGATTTACAATTTTATTTTTTATTGTAAAATAAAGGTTAATTATATTTTGAGTTTATTGTCCAGCAAATTTAAAGATGCTTAGGCTCAATTTTTTGGATAGATAAAAAAAGTGCTCAGAATTTGGTGAAATTCTATAGTCAACTAAGATATATATGCCTTTTAGTAGAGTATTTACAATTCACTACAACAACTCTCAGGCTTCCCTAGTATCTCAGTTGGTAAATAGTCTACCTGCAATACAGAAGACCCTGGTTCAATTCCTGGGCTGGCAAGATACCCTGGAAAAGGGATAGGATACTCACTCCAGTATTCTTGGGCTTTCCTGATGACTCAGATTGTAAAGAATCTGCCTGCAATGCAGGAGACCTGGGTTCAATCCCTGGGTTGGGAAGATCCCCTGGAAAAGGAAATGGCAACCCAATCTGCTTTTCTTGCCTGGGAAATCCCCATGGACAAAGGAGCCTGGCAGGCTACAGCCCATGAGGTTGCAAAGAGTCAGACATGACTGAGCGACTTTCACAAACACACACCACAACTCTTGGGCAATTATATCATCAGTGTCTGTCAATTTTGTGCTGTGGTTTCAGTGAAAGGAAAAGATTTGGGATAGTATTTCATTGATTCCTAGAATCTAGTATATTGATTGGACAGAAATCACAGATGGAATAGGCTACTTTTCAGATGTTTATGCTTATCTTACTCAGATCTCATTCTAATTAAAAAAAAAATGTGTAGTGAATGTTGAGAAAAGGGTTTCCTTATGCAATGTTGGTGGTAATGTAAATTGGTGCAGCCACTGTGGAAAACAGAATGAATATTCCTCAGAAAGCTAAAAATATGGCCCAGCAATTTTACTCCTGGGTATTTACCCAAAAAAGCAAAACACTAATTAGAAAAGATATATGCACCCCTATGTTCATATTGCAGCACTATTCACAATAGTGAAGACATGGAAACAACCTAACTACCTATCAATAGAAGAATAGATAAAGTAGATGTGATATAGATACAAAATGGACCGTTCAGTTCAGTTTAGCTCAGTTCAGTCGCTCAGTCGTGTCCGACTCTGCGACCCCATGAACCATAGCATGCCAGGCCTCCCTGTCCATCACCATCTCCTGGAGTTCACTCAAACTGATGTCCATCGAGTCGGTGATGCCATCCAGCCATCTCATCCTCTGTCGTCCCCTTCTCCTCCTGCCCCCAATCCCTCCCAGCATCAAAGTCTTTCCCAATGAGTCAACACTTCACATGAGGTGGCCAAAGTACTGGAGTTTCAGCTTTAGCCTCAGTACTTCCAAAGAAATCTCAAGGCTGATCTCCTTGCAGTCCAAGGGACTCTCAAGAGTCTTCTTCAACACCACAGTTCAAATGCATCAGTTCTTCAGCACTCAGCTTTATTCACAGTCCAAATCTCACATCCATACATGATTACTGGAAAAACCACAGCCCTGACTAGATGGACCTTTGTTGGCAAAGTAATATCTCTGCTTTTCAATATACTATATAGGTTGGTCATAGCTTTTCTTCCAAGGAGTAAACATCTTTTAATTTCATGTCTACAGTCACCATCTGCAGTGATTTTGGAAACCCCAAAAATAAAGTCTGACACTGTTTCCACTGTTTTCCCATCTATTTGCCATGAAGTGACAAGACTGGATGCCAGGATCTTCGTTTTCTGAACGTTGAGCATTAAGCCAACTTTTTCGCTCTCCTCTTTCACTTTCATCAAGAGGCTCTTTAGCTCCTCTTCACTTTCTCCCATAAGGGTGGTGTCATCAGTATATCTGAGGTTATTGATATTTCTCCTGGCAATCTTGATTCCAGCTTGTGCTTCCTCCAGCCCAGTGTTGCTCATGATGTACTCTGCATGTAAGTTAAATAAGCAGTGTGACAATATATAGCCTTGACGTACTCCTTTTCCTATTTGGAACCAGTCTGTTTACTATATGTCAATTATGTACTAAAAATTGGAAGCAAAACTTTTAAATTTATAATGATAGTCCAAGTTTTGCAATAATTAATTAGAGGTCTTTTCAGAGGTGAGAAATCATGTTAATCAGCTTTAAGCAAAAACTCACTGTATTTTCCATTGCTTAAAAATTATGAGTGAACCAGAAAATTACTAGAGCTAATCAATGAACATAGGAAAGTTGCAGGGTAATTAATACACAGAAATCCCTTGCATTTCAATACACTAACTATGAGAAAACAAAAAGAAAGTAAGGAAGAAATTCCATTCACCATTGCAGTGAAAATGATAAAATACTTAGGAATAAATCTACCTAAAGAAACAAAAGACCTATATATAGAAAACTATAAAACACTGATGAAATAAGTTAAAGATGGCACAAATAGATGGCGAAATATACCATCTTCATGGATTGGAAGAATCAACATAGTGAAAATGAGTATACCACCCTAAAGCAATCTACAGATTCAGTGCAATCCCTATCAAGCTACCATTGGTATTTTTCACAGAACGAGGACAAATAATTTCACAATTTGTATGGAAACACAAAAACCTCAAGTAGCCAAAGCAATCTTGAGAGAAAAGAATGGAACTGGACGAATCAACCTGCCTGACTTCAGAGTATACTACAAACTACAGTCATCAAGACAGTATGGTACTGCAACAAAGACAGAAATATAAATCACAGAAGCAAAATAAAAAGCCCAGAGATAAATCCACGCATCTAAGGACACCTTATCTTTGACAAAGGAGGCAAAAATATACAATGGAGAAAAGACAGTCTCTTTAACAAGTGGTGCTGGGAAAACTGATCAACCACCTGTAAAACAATGACATTAGAACATTTTCTAACACCATACACAAAAATAAACTAAAAATGGATTAAAGATCTACATGTAAGACCAGAAACTATAAAACTCCTAGAGGAAAACATAGGCGAAACACTCTCTGACATAAATCACAGCAGGATCCTCTATGACCCACCTCCCAGAGTAATGGAAATAAAA
>SJYX01007022.1:813090-830336 GCA_006410675.1 Oreotragus oreotragus
GTTAGAAAGTGATCTAGTTTCATTCTTTTACAAGTGGTTGACCAGTTTTCCCAGCACCACTTGTTAAAGAGATTGTCTTTACTCCATTGTATATTCTTGCCTCCTTTGTCAAAGATAAGGTGTCCATATGTGTGTGGATTTATCTCTGGGCTTTCTATTTTGTTCCATTGATCTATATTTCTGTCTTTGTGCCAGTACCATACTGTCTTGATGACTGTGGCTTTGTAGTAGAGCCTGAAGTCAGGTAAGTTTATTCCTTCAGTTCCATTCTTCTTTCTCAAAATTGCTTTGGCTATTCAAGATTTTTTGTGTTTCCATACAAATCTTGAAATTATTTGTTCTAGTTCTGTGAAAAATACCACTGGTAGCTTGATAGGGATTGCATTGAATCTGTAGATAAAAGCAAAGAGTCTTTATCTTCTGAAATAATTACTTGAGAATACAGCTCAAATTATCAGTTATGTGTTTTTTAAACACAGGCCATTAGTTTGTTTCTTCAGTTCCACACAGGGTTCAATTATAAGACATGCTGATACCTCAATGGAAACGAGGAGTAATGGGAGTACAAAGTTTAGGAATACAAGGCTTCCCCACTAGAAAAGTTGTTAAACATGTTAAAATATCCAAACAAATGCAAATTTAATTGTCTCTGATGTGGAGAGTAAGATATGGTCCCCACAGAACTTGGAAGGGTAAGTAATACTTGTTGATAGTATAATATGTGAAATAACATGGTTAGGTTAGAAACTGATTTTAACTTATTGTCTTTTTTTGGGTCAAATTTCTTCTGTTGATCGGTTGCTAAGTTGTGTCTGACCCCATGGACTGCAGCATGCCAGTCTTCCCTGTCTTTCACTATCTCCCAAAGTTTGCAGATTTGTTCTATCCCATAATAATTCTCCTGTCCCTGGATGAAGTCTCTGGTAGGCCAAAGGGAGGAGAAATAAGAGGCAGGAAAACTCTTACATGAGCTCATGTGGTATCTGATGTTGATTTTCTTGGTCCTTTCCTACTGTTTGAAGTGATTCTTCTCTGCGTGTTTAGTGAACTACTCCATTCTTTTTTGGAGGCCCCCTTCACATGAGTAGTAAGTCTTCCTCATCTGTCCACTTGTGATTTCCATTTAGCTTCTGCACCCGCCTCTATACCTTCAGCTTCCCTGGATGAGATTGTCTCGATCATTGTAGAAAGCCCTCTTGGACATGATTCAAACATCAATGGGTGACCTCTGTTTCCCAGGTGGCCCATGCCTTGTTCTGGGGAAATCTGGTTCCATGTCCCACTGCGTGATGTTCAGTAGCTTCCCTAACTAGTTCTCTTTGTCACTACAGTCTGTTTAGTCCAGATTCCTACTGTTTATACAATCCCCTGGTGGCTCAGATGGTAAAGCGTCTGTCTACAATGCAGGAGACCTGGGTTCGAGCCCTGGGTTGGGAAGATCCCCTGGAGAAGGAAATGGCAATCCACTCCAGTAGTATTGCCTGGAAAATCCCATGGACAGAGGAGCCTTGTAGGCTACAGTCTATGGGGCCGCAAAGAGTCGGACACGACTGAGCGACTTCACTCACTCACTCATACAATCAGGCTTGAGTTGGAAATTAGATTGCATGTCCTCAAACTCCAGGGGAATTATGTCAGACTCCTTAAGAAATTGTTTCTTGAAACCCTGTTCACTTAATTTGGGATCAGGGGCAAATTCTCCACGTGCCCTCACATGCCTCCTTCAGCTCACTAGCAATGGTCCCCAAAGAAATCCTCCTATTTTCTGATGTATGTGTCTCTCCCACTCCCTGTAAAAGCCAGAGATCAGTGAGATCTAAGGTTAAAACTGATACACAAACAGCTCTCTTGCAGTCCTGCATAGGTGCTCTCACGTTTCACATGGGAATATCGAAGTCATTGACAACCACTGTCCGGGACCTCAGCAGAGACTGAGAGAGAAACAGTCCCATTCAATATACTACTACTATGGTCAAACTTGTAGATCCTGGAGACTGCACAGCCAGTGGCTAAAGCTGTAGAAAATGAGAGCCAGGCCTTGAAGGTGAGGCAGCTGATAGGAATAAAGCAAAATATTGGAATAAAGTCAAAATAGGCTGATTTTCAGTGCAGGATTTCAGTGTCAAAAGAGGTCATATGGTTAGACATGTACAGTAAAAACTAGTCCTAAGTCTTGGGCAAACAAGATCTGGGAGGGAAAAGTCTCTAGACTCATATCCAGGCTGCTGATGGCAACACTTCTCACTGGTTGTTAATTTATTACATATGTGCTTATTGCTTCAAGCTGGGTTTGCTCATATAGTATTAATGAAATATATTGAGCACCTTAATTTTGCCAAGATGCTGTGTTGGGGAAAGAGCTAAGTGCTCCTAAGTGAGGCATCTCTGAGGCCAGGAAGAAGTAGATGACATTGCTGCTCTTTCATCCTTACCTTCTTGGATTCCTTCTTGGATTTGTTCTTGTCATATTTATAAATATTTACACTTTAAAGGGAGCAAAAGCAGACAAAAGTGTTTAAACCAAATTATGACACTTGTAAAAGATAAGATTTGTGTAAGAACTTGGAAACAAAATGGGGAAACTAGAGTTATCTTGGAATATAAATTGCAAGTGCTTTTATATGTATGAATAATTTAATGTTTGCCAAATTATTTTTTAAATTATTGAATCAGAAAACAATGATTTTATTTGCGTTCTCAAGAATCTCAGGCACTAAGAGAAAAGAATTCTTTCTTGCCTTAGCCTTCTTAGATTTCTTCCTATATTATTTTAGTGTTAGCTTTATTTCTAGACTAGTCTGAGGCAGAAGGCCAACTGTAATCTGAAAGAGATCAGTCACAGTCTTTGGTGTATTAAGAATATGTTCATACTAATAGATTTCCTCTCAGGGGTATCTCATATCACCAATCCTGAGCCAAGTTTAAAACAATATGTATAATACTTTGAATACTGAGATTTCATGGAAGCAAATGTACCAGTCCATGTATGTGTATGTTTTTGATTGTTGTTATTAAGTGGGTTTAATTTCATTGAGTACAAAGGTGGCTGTTTTTGAGTGTCTATGAATTGAAATACTGCTGAGCAACTAAGCCTCTGATAATTTTCACTTTTTGTTGCTGAAGGCATATTGCACATCAATGTATTTTTTTTCTTAGCTAAGTTTTCTGGGGCAAAAAGAGACAAAAGAACACTGGGTAATTCAGTGCCGAGGTCTGAGATAAGTTGGATTTCTTTACATCCATTTTTGGAAACAAAACATGAATTTTTAAGATTGGATGGGACTTTAGAGATCATGTAATCTTATCATCTAATTTTACAGATGAGGAAGTTACAGCCCAATATAATGAGGAGTTGACCTTGATTTGCCCAAATACAATTTGGAATATTATTAATACTAAGAATCATTTTTAAAATGGTGAAAGCTAGAGATTGTCATAAATAACAATGCTTATTTGAAAAAGTCACTGTTTAAAATGTGATTAGGGTCACATACAAAGATCAAATTTTAGATTAACAATAGTTTATGAGTTATTTAGTTGATGATGTTAGATCCAAAGTAGTCAGTTTGAAATTGGCAACTGGCTCAAAGCTGTCAGTTTCCTTTCTCCTCTGTAGTATAATTTTAAATTGAACATTTCTAAAGGCAACCACACAATCTAATTATTTGAGCTCTGGAATAAGAATCAAGGATATGGCATTACATGTATAAGTTTGAAAAAGACTGCTATTTGACTGATAACATTATTAAGTGAATGGGTGAAGTTCATTGTCTTGGACCCTTTTTGGACTGAGATGGTTTGTAATACCAGGTAGCTGTACAAATCACTTATGGTCCAACCGAGGTACCATTAACAAGGAAGGCAGACAATCAAGGCAGGATATTGTTGACCTTATCCTGGGAATTGACACCTGGATACTTACAAGTGGAAACAGCCTAATCATTTTATCATATCCTATCTTTTACAGTTACCTTTATATGGAATTATAGCTAATTTTCAATGATAGTTTCAGGTGTACAGCATAGGGATTTGATATTTTTATAGATTATACTCTGGCTCAGAGGTTAAAGCATCTGCCTGGAATGCTGGAGACCCGGGTTCGATCCCTGGGTTGGGAAGATCCCCTGGAGAAGGAAATGGCAACCCACTCCAGTATTCTTGCCTGGAGAATCCCATGGAGGGAGGAGCCTGGTAGGCTACAGTCCATGGGGTCACAAAGAGTCGGACACGACTGAGTGACTTCATTCATTCATTCATTCAAAGTTATTGTGGGGCTTCCCTAGTGGCTTAGTTTGTAAAGAATCTGCCTGCTATGCAGGAGGCCTGAGTTCGATCCCTGGGTCAGGAAGATCCCATGGAGAAGGAATGGCAACCCACTCCAGTACTTTTGTCTGGAGAATTCCATGGACAGAGGAGCCAGGCAAGCTACAGTCCACGGGATCACAGAATCGGACACGACTATGCAACTAACTTTCACTTTTCGCTTTTCAAAGTTATTATGAAATATTTACTATGCTCACTGTGCTGAATATTACTTACTTGTATTATAGATTTTATACCCATTAGTTTGTACCTTTTAATCCCTTTCCCCTATCTTGTCCTCCACTCCAGCCCTCTCCCCACTGGTAACCACTGGGTTTTTTCTCTGTACCTGTCAGTCTGTTTTGTTGCTTTCATTTATTTTTTGTTTCCATATGTAAGTGAAAACACACAATATTTGTCTTTTTCTGACTGACTTCAGTTAGCATAAACTCTCCAAGTCCATCCATGTTACTGAAAATGCCAAATTTCATTCTTTTTTTTTTGACTGAGTAGTATTCCATTGTGTATATATTACACATTTTCTTTATCACTTAGGTTGTTTCCATATCTTGTCAATTGTAAATAATGGTATTATAAACAATAGAGTGCATGCATCTTTTCAAATTAACATTTTCAAAATATTTTTGGATGTATACCCAGAAGTGGAGTTGCTGGTCATATGGTAGCATTATTTTCAGTTTTTTGAGAAACCTCCATATGTTTCCCATAGTGGCTACACCAGTTGGTACTCCACCTGCACTTTTTTCCCTTTTTTTCCACATCTTTGTCAACATTTGTTACCTGTGTTCTTGTTGATGATAGCCTCAGGTGTGAGGTCATATCTCACTGTGCGTTTGATTTGCATTTCCCTGATGATTTATGATCATTAATTGAGCATCTTTTCATGTTTCTGTTGGGCATTTGTATGTCTTCTTTGGACAATTGTCTTTTCAAGTCTTCTGTTCAATTTATTATCAAAATTTTTTTGATGTTAAGTTATATGAGCTGTTTATACATTTTGAATATTAACTCCTTATCAGTCATATCATTTGCAAGTATTTTCTCCCACGCAGATGGTTTACTTGTTTTGTGGATAGCTTCCTTTGTTGTGTAGAATCTTTTAAGTTTAATTAGATGCCACTTATTTATTTTTGCTTCTGTATCCTTTGCTTTAGGAAATTGATCCAAAGAAATATTGCTACAAGTTATGACAAAGCAGTGTTTCACCTATGTTTTCTTCTAGGTGTTTTGTGATTTTGGTCTTATATTTAATTCTTTTGAATTGTGAGTTTATTTTTGTAGTGGTGTTAGAGAATGTTTTAATTTCATTCTTTTACATGTGGCCTGGCTGGTTCCATTTAAAATTTTCTAGTTCTTCATTGAAATTTTCACTATGTTCATCTATTCTTTCTCCAAGTTCAGCTAGCAGTCTTATTACCATTGTTTTGACCTTTTCATCAGGCAGATTATTAGATATGAGCTGGGACTTCTGTGTTCAACAGCGGTCACCTCCCTATCAAGGTGGAGTATGGCCCATGGAGTTGGAGCAAGAGCCGTGAGGGAGCCGGGTTTCCTCAGGCTGTGATGGCAGTCTTTGCTTTGGCTGGGGGCATGGCTGGGGTCTGAGGCCTGGGGGCTGCACTTCTGCGGTGGTTTCACTTTTCCCCCACTGTATGTCCCAGGTTAGAGGGATTGGAGCCACACTGCTGAACTGGTTTCCTCCCTCCCAAGTGCATACATGGACATTTGTGCTGGCAATAGCAGTCTCTGCCCTGGTCACAGGCAGTGCTAGGGCCAGAGCTGGCTCAGTTCCCTTTACCTTAGTGGGGAGCAGTGTTGGAACAAGAGGTGCTGGACCAGGTGCCTGGTCTGTTTGCAAGTCTGTGCACATGCCCTTCAATCTTGGAGTCTCAGTTTCTTATAGCCCTCTGATTGGCTTCACCAGTTTTCAAACCAGCCAAGGAGACTCATCTTCTAGGAGCTGGACACCAGTGCTGGGAGGTCTAATATGTACATTGAACCCCTTGCTCCCCAGGGAGGATGCCCGAGCATGTGATATCCCCTTCCTCCTCTGGGTTCCCTGCCAGGGGTGCAGATGCTGGCTAAACACCTCTCTTCTCTTACCAAACTCCATACATATCTTTCTTTAGAAAGAATTAAAGCCTTGGTTGTATTGAATAGAAGAGCACTTATGCTAGTTGTCAGGTGGATTTCAGCAATAGTTAGTCCATGTGTAGGTGCAGTTTAGAGGTTCTCGTTTTGGGGAGTGAGCTCAGCGTCCTCCTCCTCTGTCATCTTGATCCTGAGATCTCAGTTACTTTTCAATTTCTCTAAATCAAGAATTGCTTTCTGCAAAAGAGAAGAGTGTTTACCTACTTTGTGTTTATCATTTCTTTTTATCACGATGGTAATCATTCTTCTGATTTTACTCTGACACCTCGGATGTCCCAAAGCATAAAGATTTTAAGTTGTTGTATGGAAGTNGAGGTTAAAGCATCTGCCTGGAATGCTGGAGACCCGGGTTTGACCCCTGGGTTGGGAAGATCCCCTGGAGAAGGAAATGGCAACCCACTCCAGTATTCTTGCCTGGAGAATCCCATGGAGGGAGGAGCCTGGTAGGCTACAGTCCATGGGGTCACAAAGAGTCGGACACGACTGAGTGACTTCATTCATTCATTCATTCAAAGTTATTGTGGGGCTTCCCTAGTGGCTTAGTTTGTAAAGAATCTGCCTGCTATGCAGGAGGCCTGAGTTCGATCCCTGGGTCAGGAAGATCCCATGGAGAAGGAATGGCAACCCACTCCAGTACTTTTGTCTGGAGAATTCCATGGACAGAGGAGCCAGGCAAGCTACAGTCCACGGGATCACAGAATTGGACACGACTATGCAACTAACTTTCACTTTTCGCTTTTCAAAGTTATTATGAAATATTTACTATGCTCACTGTGCTGAATATTACTTACTTGTATTATAGATTTTATACCCATTAGTTTGTACCTTTTAATCCCTTTCCCCTATCTTGTCCTCCACTCCAGCCCTCTCCCCACTGGTAACCACTGGGTTTTTTCTCTGTACCTGTCAGTCTGTTTTGTTGCTTTCATTTATTTTTTGTTTCCATATGTAAGTGAAAACACACAATATTTGTCTTTTTCTGACTGACTTCAGTTAGCATAAACTCTCCAAGTCCATCCATGTTACTGAAAATGCCAAATTTCATTCTTTTTTTTTTGACTGAGTAGTATTCCATTGTGTATATATTACACATTTTCTTTATCACTTAGGTTGTTTCCATATCTTGTCAATTGTAAATAATGGTATTATAAACAATAGAGTGCATGCATCTTTTCAAATTAACATTTTCAAAATATTTTTGGATGTATACCCAGAAGTGGAGTTGCTGGTCATATGGTAGCATTATTTTCAGTTTTTTGAGAAACCTCCATATGTTTCCCATAGTGGCTACACCAGTTGGTACTCCACCTGCACTTTTTTCCCTTTTTTTCCACATCTTTGTCAACATTTGTTACCTGTGTTCTTGTTGATGATAGCCTCAGGTGTGAGGTCATATCTCACTGTGCGTTTGATTTGCATTTCCCTGATGATTTATGATCATTAATTGAGCATCTTTTCATGTTTCTGTTGGGCATTTGTATGTCTTCTTTGGACAATTGTCTTTTCAAGTCTTCTGTTCAATTTATTATCAAAATTTTTTTGATGTTAAGTTATATGAGCTGTTTATACATTTTGAATATTAACTCCTTATCAGTCATATCATTTGCAAGTATTTTCTCCCACGCAGATGGTTTACTTGTTTTGTGGATAGCTTCCTTTGTTGTGTAGAATCTTTTAAGTTTAATTAGATGCCACTTATTTATTTTTGCTTCTGTATCCTTTGCTTTAGGAAATTGATCCAAAGAAATATTGCTACAAGTTATGACAAAGCAGTGTTTCACCTATGTTTTCTTCTAGGTGTTTTGTGATTTTGGTCTTATATTTAATTCTTTTGAATTGTGAGTTTATTTTTGTAGTGGTGTTAGAGAATGTTTTAATTTCATTCTTTTACATGTGGCCTGGCTGGTTCCATTTAAAATTTTCTAGTTCTTCATTGAAATTTTCACTATGTTCATCTATTCTTTCTCCAAGTTCAGCTAGCAGTCTTATTACCATTGTTTTGACCTTTTCATCAGGCAAATTATTAGATATGAGCTGGGACTTCTGTGTTCAACAGCGGTCACCTCCCTATCAAGGTGGAGTATGGCCCATGGAGTTGGAGCAAGAGCCGTGAGGGAGCCGGGTTTCCTCAGGCTGTGATGGCAGTCTTTGCTTTGGCTGGGGGCATGGCTGGGGTCTGAGGCCTGGGGGCTGCACTTCTGCGGTGGTTTCACTTTTCCCCCACTGTATGTCCCAGGTTAGAGGGATTGGAGCCACACTGCTGAACTGGTTTCCTCCCTCCCAAGTGCATACATGGACATTTGTGCTGGCAATAGCAGTCTCTGCCCTGGTCACAGGCAGTGCTAGGGCCAGAGCTGGCTCAGTTCCCTTTACCTTAGTGGGGAGCAGTGTTGGAACAAGAGGTGCTGGACCAGGTGCCTGGTCTGTTTGCAAGTCTGTGCACATGCCCTTCAATCTTGGAGTCTCAGTTTCTTATAGCCCTCTGATTGGCTTCACCAGTTTTCAAACCAGCCAAGGAGACTCATCTTCTAGGAGCTGGACACCAGTGCTGGGAGGTCTAATATGTACATTGAACCCCTTGCTCCCCAGGGAGGATGCCCGAGCATGTGATATCCCCTTCCTCCTCTGGGTTCCCTGCCAGGGGTGCAGATGCTGGCTAAACACCTCTCTTCTCTTACCAAACTCCATACATATCTTTCTTTAGAAAGAATTAAAGCCTTGGTTGTATTGAATAGAAGAGCACTTATGCTAGTTGTCAGGTGGATTTCAGCAATAGTTAGTCCATGTGTAGGTGCAGTTTAGAGGTTCTCGTTTTGGGGAGTGAGCTCAGCGTCCTCCTCCTCTGTCATCTTGATCCTGAGATCTCAGTTACTTTTCAATTTCTCTAAATCAAGAATTGCTTTCTGCAAAAGAGAAGAGTGTTTACCTACTTTGTGTTTATCATTTCTTTTTATCACGATGGTAATCATTCTTCTGATTTTACTCTGACACCTCGGATGTCCCAAAGCATAAAGATTTTAAGTTGTTGTATGGAAGTGTGGCAGTTTTGTAATTCTAGTCAAGATTTTATGAGCAGTGAAAGATTCTAAAACATTTCAGCTCCTACTATTGTACATGCTGTCATCTGTGCTATTATATCTTTGTGACATGCTAGGACTATATGCTTTGTGCTAGCATAGATTGATTTTCTTTCAGGCCGCTACCAGTTCCAAAGAATGAATATTGTACTAAAAATATAAGTACATTGGGAATATTTATAACCTGACAAATTCATAAACAGATAAAATAAATGAATATATCTAAGAAGGAACTGAAACTGCCTTCTTTTAAGATATTTTATTGAAATGTTTGATATCACCAAGGCAATTTTGTACTTCTTGTGACATTTAATAATCAGTACAATACAAAAATATGTGAGTATTTCTTGACAGTCTGTTGTGCCTTTAAAATGTAAAACCATTATTTGAAGCAGTTGCCAGTATATCTTTTAGTTTTTTAAGACTTATAACAATAGTCTGACTACAGGATTTTTCTAAGCATGTACTTGGTTAACTATCAGCACCTGGTCTTGCTCGGGGAGATGAAACTCAAAGTACATGCATACATAATGATGCAAAAAGAGTTTTTAAGGAAACATTTACAACAGAAATGAATTATAAATCTGAGTACTTTTCATATGCAAGGAAAGTACTATGTATTTTCTTCATGAAGTATTATGTTCTTCATGTATATTGTCTCTTTTAAATTTGACACCCTTGAACATAGGAAATTTACATTTGGCTTTCAGAGGAGGAATTTGAGAAACAGAAATGAAATAGCTTCACTAGCTAAGTCATATGGCATGTAAAAGCACAGGCAGATTTATAGTTCAAGTTTACCTGACAGTATTGAGAGTTGCGTGGAGGGAGATAGACACAGGACTATTTTTCTCTCACTTCAAGAAAAGTGTTGACTATATATCCTGACAATTCCTCCTGATATTTAGTTTTTTTTTCTATCTATTGGTGTAGCTTATAGGTAAGCCACATGCACAGGTCCTACATAAGTTTAATGCGAACAATTATTAATAGTATGGGATCTAATTTGACATTTTTATATCCTTTAAACCTCTATCCATTCTATTATCAAGACTTCTCCATTCTTGAGCGAGTACACTTCAAGTGTTTCTATGTCTCTGCTCTTCTATCTCTGTGACTCTGGTTCAAATTAATCATCTTTTGCCTCGTCATCCACAATATTCTCCTCATCCTTCTGTTTCTCTACTTGCCACCTCCAATGTATTCTCCTAGGGCTAGCAGGAGAAATTTTTTAAAGTGTAAATTAGACTATCAATTTCCTGGTTGAGTTTTTTGATATCTTCCCAATGCTTTAAAGTAAAATAAAAATTTATTACTTTGGCAGACAAATTCCTCAATTTTACAGGTTACCTCTCCATTCCTTCATCTCCTCAGACATTCCCGATTTTAACCATGTTTGTTCTCTACCCTGTATGCTAAGCTTTATTTTGCCTTAGGACTTTGTATATGTTGTTGTTTCTTCTTGGAAATTTCTACCCAGTTCTTTACATAACTTAAAAAAAGTTTTTTTCCCCACGAGTTCATAGCTAAAGTGTCAACTGCTCAGAAAGGCTTTGTTTGATTTATCTAAACTATTACTAATTTATGCTTTTTCTGAACAATTAAAAACAATTTGCCATTTTACACAGGTTTTTTGTTTGCTTGTTTGTTTTACTTGTATATGATGCTATCTTACTAAACTCTTAAGTTCTATAAAGGGTTTGCCATAGTATAGTCTGCCTTTAGTTCTAAAGTAGGCACATAATTGGTATTCTGTTGAGCAAATTAAACAAAATTACTTTAATGTTATGTTTTTATTCTGTTTTTGTTAATAAAATGGATATGTGAATTGATTACTAATTGCATTTACATTATGTCCATTCTATTGGGATAAAATTATGAAGAGAGATCAGTTATAATACACCATTAAAATGTAAGTGCTTTTTCAGAGTTAAAGATAACATAAGGAACATAAGAAAATGGAGCTTCAGGAAAGAATTCACAGATATGATAAGCTGTGCACCAGGCCAATGATGAGTTACAATTTTCCACATTCAGAAGGCTTGGGTATGGAGGATATTTGAGGAAATGGGAAGGTATTATTTCTTTTTCTTTTTTTACAAAAGGCTTTGGATGTGTGGCAGGAACATTGACTACATGGAACGATTGTGGGAGAGGGGCCCCAAAGTCAAATTGCATTGAAAGACCTTTTGTATCAGACTTTGGAGTTTTTTGTTTTTATTTTTTTTGAGAAGGCAATGGCAACCCACTCCAGTACTCTTGCCTGGAAAATCCCATGGACGGAGGAGCCTGGTAGGCTGCAGTCCATGGGGTCGCTAAGAGTCGGAGATGTCTGAGTGACTTCACTTTCACTTTTCACTTTCATGCATCGAAGAAGGAAATGGCATCCCACTCCAGTGTTCTTGCCTGGAGAATCTCAGGGATGGGGGAGCCTGGTGGGCTGCCATCTATGGGGTCATACAGAGTCGGACACGACTGAAGCGACTTAGCAGCAGCAGCATGGAGTTTTTAATAGGGAAGTGACATGATTTGTATTATTTTATAGAAAGGTTTTGTAAGTAAAATCCGTTGACACTAGGAGATACTGTTAGAAATGGTTTGGGTGGTATTGTGATATTCCAGCAAAAAAATGTTGGAAGCCTTAATTCATACATTAATTAACTTTTAGTTATGCAACAGGCATTGTAATATCTGTTGGGGATTTGAACCATTGACCTAAAGAAGAGCGGTAATTAAACCTATGTTTATTATTTGTCTGTTTCTTCCATTTTATTTGACTTTTCCACATTTGACTTTAGTATACTTTCTAAGATAACATTACATTTGAAAATAGGATATTTCTCTAGCAGATTTTATTTATTATACAAGTGTAGGGTATAGTGTTGGAGAAGGCAGTGGCACCCCACTCCAGTACTATTGCCTGGAAAATCCCCTGGATGAAGGAGCCTGGAAAGCTGCAGTCCATGGGGTTGCTGAGGGTTGGACACGACTGAGCGACTTCCCTTTCACTTTTCACTTTCATGCATTGGAGAAGAAAACGGCAACCCACTCCAGTGTTCTTGCCTGGAGAATTCCAGGGACAGGGGAGCCTGGTGGGCTGCCGTCTATGGGGTCGCAGAGTCAGACACGTCTGAAGTGACTCAGCAGCAGCAGCAGGGTATAGTGTAATGGAGAATATAGTCAGCTCTACAGTGTTTGAGAAATAGGTGGCAGAGAGGTTTCATGAATTATGTCAATGCTTGATCTGAAATATGGAAGCAGGTTCACTTCAGGCAGAGAGAGGTAAAAGCAAATGCATACAGGCATGGTATGAGCCAGCAATGGCAAATAATGTAATATACCTGAACTACAGAAGTAATAGGATTCTCATGTGTCAGTTGTTTGTGGACTTTGGATGAACAAAAGGGGACTCATGAAATATATACATTTTACCATTTGGGGGCTTATTTGAGGATGTGGTCATCTAATCGATTGTGGCCATAAGTGAGGGAGTTACATGTGCTATTTAACTGAAGCTGGATTCTCACCACTGCTAATGATGTTCTGAATGTTCATCTTTACTCATCACAGTGGCTGTTTTAAATGCTTCCGCTTTTCTTAAACTCCTGTCTTGCTTGGCCCAATCTCTTGTAATTATGGCTTTGAAATGGGAGCCATCTGACAAGGGATAATGTATCTTCTTATCTCCTAGCTTCAAGGCTCCTCCTCCCTTTGCCTATCTAATTCCATTCCACATTCTCCTTTTGATCTATTACTCCATGAAACCACTCTTTGGAAAAAGGAAACTTGCTGTCACCGGTTTTTACCTTCTCACCCCTGACCCCTTGTAATCTAGTTACTCTTGTACTGCCCTTTTGTAATTAATCTTTTTGTAAATTCCAGGATGAGTCTTTTTTTAGTCCTTCTAAATTTTAGCTCCACTTTCTTGACTCTTCCTTTTCCCTTAACTTTCATACAACACAACTTGCTTATTCTCTGATTATTCCTCTTTTGACATTGCATCTTTTCTTTTTATAAAGATTCATTCTCAAAGTTATTTCCTTAAGCAAATACCTTTCTCTAGTTTTTCTTCTAAATTATTTTTGCATTATTGATGTCTACCAAATCAGGATCTCTTAGTATCTAGATCCACAACTCTAAGCTTCTTCTTATACAGTGAAAACAACAATAATGATAAAAAAAAACTTCCATATACTGTTAGATCTTTTACAAATAAACAATATTTAAGATTCTGCTCTCTTCATAGTATTAGAGGACCAGCACTTTCCCAGTTATCCATACCTAATAAGGTAAACTCTTCTCCTTCCTTAATGTCCTACACTTAATACTACCAATTGAATGGAGAGAAAATTTCTTCCATTGAACTTATTTTCTCTTTTCATTCTTATTGCTCCTCATTGGCTCAAACTCTCATTTTTCCTTGTCTATAAAAGCATAATGCCATTCTAACTATTCTCACCTTTATCCTTTTGATATAATAAAACTAGACTAATTTTAAACCAGTAGGAAAATAATCCCACCACTTCCTTGGTAATAAAATCTACAGTGGTTCCATATTTCCTACCAAATTTAGAAGAAAAACCTCCAGACTATAATTAAAAGTCCTCTATTATATTTTATACTCTCCTATACAAAGTAAAATTTCTACTTTATTCAGCTCATGGATAATATATTACTAATCTATTGATGCATAGCAAGTCATGCTGCTAAGTCGCTTCAGTCGTGTCCGACTCTGTGCGACCCCATAGACGGCAGCCCACCAGACTCCCCCGTCCCTGGGATTCTCCAGGCAGGAACACTGGAGTGGGTTGCCATTTCCTTCTCCAATGCATGAAAGTGAAAAGCCAAAGTGAAGTCGCTCAGTCATGTCTGACTTTAGCGACCCCATGGACTGCAGCCTACCAGCCTCCTCCATCCATGGGATTTTCCAGGCAAAAGTGGGAGTGGGGTGCCATTGCCATAGCAAGTCATAAACAGCATAAAATAGCATACATATGTTACCTTCCAATTTGTGTGGTTTAGGAATCTGGCCATGGTTTAACTGAGTCTGCTCCATCAGACTCTTTTTATAAGACTGAAAATATTGTCCAAGGATAGAGTCTCATCTGAAGGCTCAGCTGGGGAAGGATCCCTTTCAAAGTTCATTTGTTTGTGTTTTTTGGTATAATTTAGGTTAGCAGATTGTTGGAATGAGGGCCTCAGTTCTTTGTTGGCTGTTGCCTGGGGGCTACCCTCATTCCTTACCATGGGAGCTTCTTGAACATGGCATTTTAATTTTTTTCAATCAAAGCCAGAGAAAGAGAGAATTTGTTCTTTAATACATTCTAATCATAGAAGCGTCCTGGCATCACATCACATTTGTCATATTCTATTGACTAGAAGCAATAGTTCATACCCATAATCAAGAACATACACATTGCAGGGGAGGTAGAGATTGCACAAGAGTGTGAATATCAGGAGACAGAGGTCATTCAACATCATCTTAGAGGTGTCCTGCCTCAAAGAGATTGGATTAGGATATGAATGTAAGCTACAAATGGATAGCAAATGTACTTTAGCACCAGTGAGAGGTCATCTTGACAGACAGTGGATAGGGAAAAAAAAATCTTTCAATATATAGAGGTTTGGTTGGTGCACCTGGTTATCCATTTTTTATTAAAGAAATGGCCTGAGAATAGATATGTATAGACTCATACATACTCATGTACATAGATGTGTATATATTCGTATAGATGTATATCTGGCTAGTGGCAAATGACTTGACCAGCTATTCAGGAACCTGGAAGGAAGGTTGGAATATTGAAGACAAAGATCTGGGGCAGAGACATTTGCTTGTACATATGAAAGTAGATATGAAGTTTGAAAATCTTCATACCAAATGTTAATGCCAGTCAGAGAGCACCTAAGGGTAAGAAACACTGAAGAACACAGTAAATGAAAATACTTGGCCATAAGCCAGAATTTGTCACTGGCCATCTTGGTGCTGGCATGAGGAACAGATGAGTGAAGTGGCATGATGGTAGGATGGAGGCTCTGTATGAACCCAACAACATGGGTTCCAATCCACTGACTATGGTCTACCTACTGTTGCCACAAAATACCAACCCTGTCAGTGACAGAGGTCAAGACTAAGTTCTTTATATGGCATCATCCCTTGAGAACAACTAACTGGCCACTTGGTGACAAGTGAAGTGAAAGTGAAGTCACTCAGTCATGTCCGACTTTTTGCGACCCCATGGACTGTAGCCTGTAAGGCTCCTCCGCCCATGGGATTTTCCAGGCAAGAGTGCTGGAGTGGATTGCCATTTCCTTCTCCAGGGAACTTCCTGACCCAGGAATCGAACCCGGGTCTCCCGCACTGCAGGCAGACGCTTTACCGTCTGAGCCACCAGGGAAGCCAATACTATCTTTCCTTCTTGGAAAGACCAGTAATTAGCTCTGATAATAATAACAGACATTTCACGAATAGATTTTCGTTTCCTACCAGTTGGATCTCAGCCAGCACTATTATCAAACACAGTGTTTGATCCACCAACAAGGAATCCTGATAACACTGTGTCCAGAAAACCTATTTCTATAGCACAGGAGGTATGGGAATGGGCCCATGACTGTCATGTCCACATATAATGATAAATAGATGCATGGATATTAATATTATGATGTAATCTGGCCCAACATGAGAACTTTTAAAGGTTTTTTTTATGATTTGATAACTGCTGTTTGAGACTGTCAGGACTGTATTGCAGCTCAACTTCTTCTGTCTAAACTTGCTGTGACCTTCCCACCTCTGCACAAGAAGTATTAGTTCCAAGAACCCTTCTTATTAAGCATTCTGCATTCTAAAGTTTATCTCAGAGTCTGCTTTATAGGAACTCCAACTTAGGCAACCAACATGTTGGAAAAGACTTTATACTAAAAAGAAAATAACAATAGGGGACAAAGTCTAATTTCAAAGTATATGCTAGTATAAAAAAGTTCAAGGAAATATTTAAACCAATATTTTATGGAAACATCAATAAGATGAATGGGTTTATTAAATTATAGCTTTAACTTACAATTAAAGTTCTAAAATAAATTGAGTAACTGAAGTGAGATTTAGTTCCATTAATAGGCAAACCATTTCACTAAAGTTGAGTAGATTTTTCTCAGTAAAAACTGCCAACTATTGGAATCTTTAAAATTCCAGAATTGACTATAGTTGGTTATGGCTGAATTTGTTTGAATGGAAATAAAAGAACTGATAAAATTCACAGTTCAGTTCAGTCGCTCAGTCGTGTCTTACTCTTTGCGGCCCCATGAATCACAGCATGCCAGGCCTCCCTGTCCATCACCAACTCCCGGAGTTCACTCAGACTCACGTCAGTGATGCCGTCCAGCCATCTCATCCTTTGTGGTCCCCTTCTCCTCCTGCCCCAATCCCTCCCAGCATCAAAGTCTTTTCCAATGAGTCAACTCTTCGCATGAGGTGGCCAAAGTACTGGAGTTTCAGCTTTAGCATCATTCCTTCCAAAGAAATCCCAGGGCTGATCTTCTTCAGAATGGACTGGTTGGATCTCCTTGCAGTCTAAGGAACTCTCAAGAGTCTTCTCCAACACCACAGTTCAAAAGCATCAATTCTTTGGTGCTCAGCCTTCCTCATAGTCCAACTCTCACATCTATACATGACCACTGGAAAAACCATAGCCTTGACTAGAC